>VWZG01001219.1:392-17651 GCA_013396735.1 Grallaria varia
TGTGGTTAGGGTCATGTGTTGCTGAGGCTGTGGATGTGTCCTGTTAGTCAGCACTGCTGAGGCTGAAAGAGGACAGGATGGTTCACAGCATGGTAAGGAGTTCTGGCGTTGAAGAAATGAGCAGCTACTATTCTTCCAGGCTGAGCCTGTAAACAGGGCAAAAGGCTGATAGTTGTTTGGTTACCAAAAAGGAGAGTATAAGACAATTCTGTGTTTGCATACAGTGAAAGCTGTCCTTAGCATTGTAAAGATTCTATTTTATTCAGTGCTTTCCTTGTTGATGCCTCTGATTTTCTGTAAGAGAACGATTGGTAATTCTACTGCAGAATTCTTAAAAAATATTTGTTCACAGCCTGATATTGTGGGATACTGGATTAGGACTGAAGTTGCCAGTTCTTTAGTAGTGTATGTTTGTATAATAATAACAACAATATATTCATGCAAAATATACACCATTTTTCTCTACCTTTGTACCAATTGTTTATGTACACTATATACTAACGTGTCCACTAATAACTCTAAAGTTCAATAGCATTAAGAGTTAAATAGCATCTCATCATTGTTGAAAGTAACATCATCTGGGGCCAGCTCTTCTTCCCCTTGTGGGTGTCTCAAGGTGGGTACGTGGCTTTGTGGCATGGGGGGAGTAACAGTGTTGGGATGTTGCAGGTGGCACACAAGCATCCCACTCTTGCAGCTATGGAGGAGGTTGATCTCCCATGGTTAGCTGGAGGAGGTGGCACATGTTCCTCCATCCTGCTCTCCTCCAAAACAGAGAACTGACTGGGAGGTTGGACACAACTCTGAGCACACCCAGCATGGCCTGGGCACTGTAAACACTGGTAGAGGGTAGATGGGAACCTTCTCCCACTGACTGCTGGTTTTTGGTTTCTCTCTCCAGAGCACCAGCACCTCATGAGATGGTGTTTTTCCCTGGACAGGCCATCATTGGAAGACATTCTCAACCATTCTTAGTTACAGGATGTTCACCTGCCCCAGAAGACAGCAGAGATCCATCCCACTGCACAGCAGGATCCAAGAGCCCAGCAACTAACAGCTCCACACATCTCATGGCATTAAGAAGAAAAGAAAACCAGACTGTTTCCCTGTGACCATAACACTGAGTAGGGATCACAGCTGATGAAGTGCTTCCACCTGTCCAGGGGTAAGTTACAGAGGAAGTGGCTAAGCGCTTCCATCATATCTGAGAAGTCATGGCAGTCCAGTGGTTTCCACAGACTGTAAAAGGGGAAACATCCCCCCTGCAGCCTAATGGCATCATGATCCCCCTGCAACTCAGGCACAACTGTGGTATCCTGCCACGTGACATCAAGCTGGAGAACATCATCCTTGGCTGGCCAGAGGCGGACCAAAGCTAATTTGGTTGTAGATCTTTCCTCAAGGACACGCTTTATATCCAGATCCAACTGAGATGTGTCCACACCCAGTGGGGGGATGCTTCCAGTCCCAGGCATCAGAAGGCCCACTCTGACTGAGCAGTGGAAGTTCTTCTCTTTGCTGGGGAAGGGTGGAATTAATTTTTCAGCTGTCTGCCAAATTGCTTTTTGAAAGGAGGAGAGTGTGGATGTTGTGGAATGGGAGCCAGCTCCCATCTTGCTGACAGTGTCCACCACGCACCCTGGCCCAGACTGGGACTTGGGAGAGCCAGCCTGACAAAAACATCCACCCACGAGGGTGGCAGAGGGGAGAGTCCTGAACCCATGTGCCAGCTGGTTTGCTTTGCAGGCTGGGGGAGGGAAAGGTGATGTTTTTTGCCACCCGTGGATAGGTTTATTCCTAGCATGTAGTAGACAGCTTTCCCCAGACCTTGATACAGTGTTAACATTTTCCCTTTTTTCTTGTTTCCAGTTTTTGTTTTTAATTTACTTTCATCCATTTTAATTGTTTTTTTAAAGGAAGATCCTACCTAGTGCCTGGACCAGATTGGGAAGTGCTGGGACTGGATGCCAGTGCTACCCTGGCCCTGGTCTGTGGGGACATCCCCTTCAAGATGGACAAGGACATCATCTGGGATCAGCTCCCCTTCCAGCAGTCAATCTCTTGAGGTGAATACCCAGCTTTGTGGCATAGGTGGGATAACGGGTTTTGGAAGATGGTAGTGGGCACACAAACTTCGCACTTCTGCAGCTACAGAGGAGGTTGATATCCCACGGTTAGCTGGAGAAGGTGGCACGTGTCCTGCCATCCTGCTCTCCTCCAAAAGAGAAAATTGACTGGGATGCTTGGATGCAGCTCTGAGCACACCCAGTGTGGGACTGGTAGAGGGTGAACAGGAGCCTTCTCCTGCTGACCACTAGTTTCTGGTTTCTCTACCTCTCCCTGGAGAGCTAACACCTTATCACATTGAATCATCATCACTCAGCCTTTGAGTCTGGAGGGCAGAGGTGGCAGGGGGTGTCTTTATGAGGAGGGAACACTTAATTCACTGTCAAAAATAAACTTTGTGCTTTTGGTCCCCTTCATCCAGGGTAATATTTTTGTGTCCTTACTCACCAGCTTTGTTGCAGTTAGGAGGGGGTTAAACAACATAAAAAATGAAACAGCAGCTATTCTTTCAAACCACAGCAGCTACTTCAGTGACCCTGAAATGCTACCCAGGCACGAGTGCGTTCAAAAGGTGAGTGGGTTGCAGAGACGTCTCGCCCCCCTGTGGAAGCTGTGAGGAAATCAGAAATGGCAAAATGCCATTTTAGCTTAACCCCTGCCCAAACTCTTCCACAAAATGGGCAGGCAGGTCTCGGCTCCAGCAGGGCTTAATTTTAAGGTCTTTGTGCTCCCTGGCCTAAAAGTTATCAAATAAACCATAATATGTATTGATTGGAATACGACTCCTGAAGGAGGAAAGGAAATGTCAGGAGACATTCTTAGAGAGAAATGCCTACGTTGGGCTTACATCTGATCTCTCTCCACCCGCCCTTCCCCTCACTCCAGTGTCTGACCCATTCTGTGGGATTCATTAGCTAAGTATGTCAACATGCGCTCCCTCACACAGCAGGAGAAAACATCCCATGGAGTGGGGGATGTTGATCCCTATATCATCTTAATCCCACCCACTCAACTCCCCCCAATCAGTGATACCAAAGGACCCCCAGGAACCTCACTAGATCCCAGGAGCACTCCCTCCTACAGTCCTTCGTGGCCTCAGAGATGCTGCATAACCATGGAGCTGCAGGACAGCTTTTCCAGAACCACTTTCGCTGTGTGAAAGCAGCACATGTGTTGCAGCTACACACGTTCAGAGTATCAAGCTGAATCATCATTGCATGCAAATGAGAACTGGATTTCATGCCTGGCAGGATAAGTATTAATATCCTCACTGCCTGTTTTCCCCATGATAACACCGATGAAATCTGAAGGATTGCCCTTGCCCAGGCAGCTATCAATAAAGATTGGCTTCTGCTGCTCACATTTTTGAGATGCTAGCTGCCAGTTCCTCAAGTTTTCCTTTGAAGTTACTGAGGCTTTTACTATTTTTACTATTTCAACACTTTCTGTGGGTGAGTAACCACCACAAATGCTCTTTTTCAAACCCAGACCCATTTCAGGCTCATGTGTCTGTGCTTTCACTGTCTTGCATGGGCCTAATGGTATAAACCTCCTCACTGCTCTGTCCAACCACTTAGCAAGTCCCTGAGAAATCTGAGTGCACAGAAGGATGCTGACAAAATCAGGCCTTGAATCAGACCACAGAGAGACGAACACTGGAGGTTACAGATTGTACTTCGGGGGTAGAATTTGAGAGTTGCATCTTTTGGGAGCTTACAATTTACTCTAGGAAACCATGAAATGCCAAACATAGGCTGTGACACCTAAATGAAAAAGCGAGAGGCCTGAGAGCACAAGGATAGGTAAACCATAGGCCCTGGATCACAGCAACACCCTATAAGTCATAAACTACTGGCAATCTATGGCAAACACTGAAGGCTCAACCATCAACCCTAAGCAATAGTCACTAAAGCTGGGTGAAAACCTGGAAATGCTGGTTTACAACTTTTTTTAGGGGTAAAGGATATGCAGAGAATAGTAGGTTCTGCCTGTAAGACGGTATTTCTGAGTAATCTTGTACGCTATTACACTTATACTCTTAAGACCTCTCTGTGGGGAAGGTACTGGACCTGCAGAACAGCATCAGCTCCACTGGCGGAATTGTGGTCCTCCCGCATATTTGCCATATCCCTTTCTTGGACTGGGAGATGGGCAACAGCCAAACATCTACCACCTCTGGAGAAACACATATGAGCACCATGGAGAAAACCCACCTGGGGTGTGGAGGCCACACTTGCCACTGGAATCCAAAGGGACTGAGTCTCAGAGGTGTCATCTCCCATTTTTACTCAGTTTGATGGTCCTCTGTATGTATGTGTGATCTTGTCTAAATATTTTGTCTGCCCAGCACTTACACACTGTTTAAGCACTCTATTCACAGGGAATGGCTGTTCAGCTGCAGAGGGGACACTTGACCGGGCTAATCATTAAATAAATTACTGAGGTAACTCACCACTATTTTCCCTGTAAATTCTATTCCCTAATAAATGCACACCTGTCTGAATTAGGAGACCAAAGTGATTACACCACAGTCACCAAAACTCTGCCTAAATGCAAACCTGGAGAGCATCCCAGTGGTGTCTCTGGACACCCTGCTGTGACAAGCCTGCTACACATGGGAACCTAAGGCCAGGGAGAGGGTCTTGATCAAGATCACACAAGAAGGCTGAAAATCAAGAGACTGGTCCAGAATTTTCAAAGATGATGCAACTTTCCCCCTAGACTATCCTTGAGCTAAACTATGTTCTTATGAATATAAAGCATCTGTAATTTCAGACATGCTCACAACTAATCATATTATTAAAATTCCTGACATCTATATTAAACATTAATTACTTTATCTCACAACATTCCGTGGTGTCCACGATTGTTATCATACTGTAAAGCTTAAGCTGTGCCATATCCATATGTACAAGCTTATCTTCCCTTTTAAGAGATAAGTATACCCATCAACATGATGGCAATATTTTGCAAGCATCCTGTAGGCTGTCACTTCTCTATAAATATTCTATTTATGAATGTTTTATTTCCTGAATATGTTTGCAAATTACGTCCTGAATGCAATTCCAATGCTACACATATCCTATTTGAAAAATAACTATGCCCTTGCAGAAAAATGTTCATTTCAGGGTTCTAAAACAAAATCCTGAGAGAGAACAAAGACCATCTTTGGATGCCTTTCCTTACATTTGACACATACTGGTAGGAAGTTCTTTTTTCAAAAACCTCAAGAAACACTGCAGTTATCATATTAGAGTGATAATACTTCAAGAAGTAATTCAGTAAAATAATGCTACAGCTGTAAGTTTAGCTGTTCTCAGTTATTACTGTCATTGCCATCGATACAGTTTGCACTCTCTGTAACATTTTGTATTCATAAGAGTGTAAATGTAAACTGGGACTTTGATTCAAATATTTTTATGAAACATGCATAAAAGTTGCAAACTGGCAAATCAGAGATAATTACAATTAATTGCACCAGCAAGTACTAACACATCAGTAACCTAAGAAAACCCAGATCTTGCAGTAACATGTTTAGAACAAAACAGGTAAAAATATATTTATATCAAATGTTAAATTTTGGTCGAATGTATCGTAGAGCTTCTCAACAAAGACAAGGCAGCAGTGCCACCTTGAGGCCACTAGAGAATTAAAGGAAGAGGAAAGTTGCATGCATTGTTCTAAAGGTATTTTACTTCTAAATGCATTAATTACTTGTTCCTTTTGTACTTTCCAAGAGGAAAGAAAAATACTCTCAATCCATTTTCTTACCTTGATCTTGTTAAAAGCAAAGCATTTGCAAACACCAGCCTTTTCACAAGTTAATTAGAGGGATGGAGCACATCTCCTATGAGGAAAGGCTAAGAGAATTGGGATTGTCCAGCATGGAAAAGAGGCGGTTTCAGGGTCACCCAATTGCAGCCTTCCAGTAACTGAAGGGAGCCTAGGAAAAAGATGGAGAGGGACTTTTTACAAGAACACGTAGTGACAGGACAGGGAGGAATGAATTCAAACTGAAAGAGAGTAGGTTTAGGTTAGTTATTAGGAAAAAATTCTTTGCTGTGAGGGTGGTGAGGCACTGGAACAGGTTGCCCAGAGGTTGTGGATGTTTCTTAGATGGTCTCTGGCAATGTTCAAAGCCAGGCTGTATGGAGCTCTGAGCAAACTGGTCTAGTGAAAGGTATCCTTGTCCATGGCAGGGAGGTTGGAACTAGATGGTCTTTAATGTTCCTTCCAACCTGGGCCACTCTATGGTTCTATGAATATCTTTCAGGAATCATCAATTACTGATTTTCTTGCTGTTTGGTTTCCTCCTTTCACTAATCGATACCTGCATTTTACAGATGACAATGCATACAACATTTTTGCATCCTACGTGTTTTTTTCGGATTGGACTCACATCACTACATATAAACCACTTTAATGTTTTATGGGTGTCCTACTTACATGGGCCAGGACCAGTTTACCACTATGTGGGTGTAACCAAAAATGTGTATTCTACACCCTCTATGTAATTTCTGATGAGCTGTTAATAATGGATCATTTGCAGCAGCTGCCCAGGGCACACCTGACACCTCAGGCTACAAGCTGGGTGTTAAAGAACCCTGGGAGGCACAGAAATATTTCTGTTTTCACACCAGTGACTCAGCTGTGCTAACTCCCCTCCGGGGAGGCATCACCACCTTCACAACCCAGCCTGAGGGGTCATGTCTGCTAATGGGCCATTAGGGACTGGCATAATAGGCAGCTGCAGTGAGCTAGACCATCAGATTCAAAAAATATGCCATGGCTCACAGAGTTAAATCATCCATTGTGAAATTTCCTGCCCTGGAGGAGGTACTGGGCATTCCCACCTGAACCCAAGCATATATTATTTTCAGGTTTTGAGATTTCTGGTACCACTCATCAGACTCAGAGGAGGACCAGAACTTCAACAGGGCTGCGACTGCCACTCTTGACAAGGCTGTGACCATCATCCTCACCAAGAGGTTTTCTTTCCTTTTACTTTGCACTCAGGGGGACCACATGGTACTCAGCACAGGGGCTGACAAACGCTGTTCTGTTTGTGCCCCAGGGTGCTGGGTTATACATCTGGTTTTTGTGGGTCTTGACCAATTTTTCTCTGTATCATTGTATTTATTATAATCTTTTTAGTAAATTGTAACTCGGACTTGTAACCTCTCTCAAGCTGGGTTAATTTCCCCTGCCAGTTTACCTTTAAACCAGCATAATGGGTTATGTCATTGATTTGCGGAATAACTGCCCTACAACCAAATAGGTTAAAGAGAGGTGCATTTATTCAGCGCCGAGTGCACGGGGGATAGCTCCTCCGAAAACGTGCACACCTGTCTGCGCTCACAGGCTTGTTTATATGCAATTACAGTGTACATATTCATTACTTTTCTATACATATGCATTATTTTATTAGAAAAAGGCAAGGTTATTCTAATCAGTTCCCGGAAATAATTTCCATTTTCTCCGCCTTGAGCCCCTCCTCTCTGAGTTTGCGCAGTGATTTCTAGTGGTCTTGGGCAGGGGTCTTCGGGGGTCTTGAGGATGAAGATTATAGTCTTCCTCGCTGTGCCCTTTTCAACTTTAGCTCAGAAGGCAGCTGCAACTCGTCTTTTTAGCAGCTCGAACTGGTCTAATTAACGAATTTCTGTAGTTATCTTACCTTTTTGACATATTCCTTGACTTATTGTCTACAGAAACCACTGGGCCGTTTAGGAGTGGCCTTGGCTGTCTCTCCCCCACTGTGTGTAGGCTATTTTCATGTCTAAATGATTTAAAACAACCACCAAACATACTTTTTAAGAGATAAATCCCCTTATCATCATAAAGATCCACATGAAGGCTAATAGACCTGAGTTGCAGGTTTTCTGATTGAGGCACAGAACAGAAAAATCTGAGTGTACAAACATGTTGAGAAAGCAGGGATTCATCCTCCACATACATGTCAGAAGCTTCCGCAATGAAAAAATGCAGAAGGAAGCCATGGCACAGCTACTCTGGCCGTGCATCGGTACCTGCCTGATATTTCCACCATCCCTCGTGCTGGGGAATGACCACCAGAATGGTGGTAGTTTTAGACTAGCAAACAAAATGGTCCTACGCTAATTCTTTTAGGCAAAGGTTGTGGTGAAAACAGTAACCTCTATGCAAGTAAATGAAAGTTCTGCTGGGTGGTAAAGAATATGCTAAACGAGAACTATTGTTTGGTGACACAAGTACTTGTCCAAGAGCAAATGAAAGAGTGGTTTATGTTGGAAGGGACCTTTAAAATCATCTAGTATATCAAATTAAATTGATGTTTCGAACAAGATTCTCTCTTATGAAGTAAAAACCATCTTGGATACCTCCTTAGATAACACTCATAGCCCAATAAGGAAAAAAATGTTTTGAAAACAAGTTGTTTTCTAAGAATGTATGTTTTATGGCATTTCAATCTAGAGAGAAAAAATCTTTATATAAAACATATGCCAGACATTACAATTTCAAAGAATATATATGAATTCATGAGTCAGTCAGTTGATGAAACTTACACCACCCTAAGTGAGCAACTGCTACTCTGGCAGAGAATTGTTAAGGGTAAGATGGAGACACTTCATAAGCTCCAACAAAACAAGGATTCACTGTTCAAAGTACAACTGCCCCTCTGCAGTATACAGATGCCAATACCCTGGATGATGTCCCTTCCTGGATAGCAGTCTTGGGATCAGCTTATAACACAGTTTTAAGGCAAAGCAAAGGTGTTATTTCAAATGCCATGCCCTGAAGGAGGCCTTTCAGGTGCCAATGGACAAGACATGCAGCTGCTCAGAGAGAAACAAACATAAACTCATAAATTATGTTATGCTGAACCCTCATACTCATTAGTCAAAAAAGTGAAATTAAAAGTAGCCTGCTTTGATCGGTCACTTACTTAGCAGGAAGGAATAGCATAAAATCTTCTTGCTCTTTCTTAAAAAATATTTACAAGCACAGAAAAAACGTCACTGTTTTTCCACATGTACAGAATATCAATACTTCCATTATCAATAACTGTGCATTACATACAGCATCATTTTAACCTACAGATTGAAAAACTACATTTTTCACCTGAAATTTTTCACATCAGATTCTAAACAAATCATTTATATATATTCATTCTTTATATTTCCAGAAGAGTAACATATGGTAAACAGAAGAAGGATCAAGATATTTTTCTTTAATAATACAATATCAAAAGTCACTATTTTCATAATATAACATCTTCTGCTTTTATCATTAACTACCTATCACAAACTAAGAGTTTGAACAACTATTGAAATAATCGTTCAGTATTTTCTAGCTTAAAAGAGGGAGGCACAAGTATTTCCTATACATTTAATCATCTTTTAAAATATAAACACATCTGTTATGGTCTCAACGCATGTCCAAGATTTGTCTGCTCTTTAGTTGATACTTTTTTTCCAGTTCAGAAAGTGCTTGAGCCCGTAGATGTGCAGCATATAGACGTTTTTTGAGATCAGAGTTTTTTCCTTTAGAAAAGAGATCATTTTCCATGTTATGAGGAGGCACAGCTTCCTCTTCACTTCCATCAAAGCATACATTCTTCTTGGTTGTAGAAAAGAGAAGCAGGAGTGGGTTATCTGAAGAATCAAAAAGGAAGTACTGAATTAGTGCATCTTCCAGCATGTATTGATTTTAACCCTCTCGCACATTCTATCATCTACCTATGGCTTTGAGTGACCTAATTAAATGCATTTCAGTTAATAGCAAAAATTCTTTTCTATATTTTTTGAGAAAAAATTAAAACAAGGCTTTTAAATTATTATGGTAAAAGGATACATGCCACAGTAGTTTTTAGGTGTACATCCCAACACCAAAGGAAATATTGGTTGACATAAGGAGAAAAGACACGAAGTTTCTTCTGAAGGACAGAAATGAAACAGTAACATAATTTAGTTCCAAAAGAAAATAGAGAAGTAGGCTCTCAGCTACTGAAAGGGAAGTCTTTCCTTCATAGCAGGGGCAGACCCAACCTGTCCAGTGGTCTTTCTACATTACCCACGTTGTGCCAACTATATCTTTGTACTAAGTCAATGGGGTACAAATTAAACTCTGACTTGATGAGTAATGAGGTTAGGTGCATTACAAATTAACAAGTTACTTTCACTGCAGCCTCGAGAACAGGAATTTTCATAGTGTAACTTTTAGCATGCCACAATTAAAAGGTAGTTGATTTGTTTTCAATGACACAGGAGTACAAAAACTATCATACAAAGCTATTGTAACAGCTGAGTTGCCTCTCATAAGAGCTTACTTCACAATACTCAATTTAAGGTGTGATTTTTATTTTATTTAGTCAAAGGCCTATTTTAATCTTAACACTGCGGAAGCCCTAATTTTCTATTTATTAGGCTACAGCAAGGATGCAATAAGCACTAAAGAGCAAGAGGGAACTGGAAAAGCCAGTGACTATTTTGCCATTTTGTAGTTTCATAGCAGTAATCCAGATCTGTTCTAACATTAAATCCTTTCCTAAGAATTAGAAAACCCCTGTAAAACAGGCTAGTGTCTAGGTCACTATCTTAGAACCCAGGATTTTTGGTATTCCATTTTACTGTGAAATGAACCACACAACAGACTTCAAGAAGAAATTAGGGATCCAAGAAATGTGTGAGATGCAATCCAGTTGTGACAAATATAGTAACATTTGAGCAACTGAGGATAACAAGCAAATGATCTTGGTACCATACTGGAGAAACACTTAGCCCATTTATATGAGAACAGGATGAATTTTAGGAACAGTATTACAAGAGCACCATGGAATGAATTGGAAGGGTAGCAAACCAAGTGCTCTACAGATATTTCAAGATTTGATCAGTCTTGTTATAGCTATGCTCGATTTTCAGCCTTATCTGTCTTGAAGAATTAACCACCCAAAGAAGTTTTGCCTATCTTCAAAAACTAATACTCCTGTTAAGGTCAAAATATTACGTAAAAGGGTAGGAGACGCAGGAGAGAACAGAAGCAAGAGCTGAAGCTCATTTGCCTTCTGTTGTCCAATGTTAGATGCAACATCAGAAAACCAAAAGTAAGTTTATTCTCAAATTAAATCATTAACATATCCAAGTCAGACAATATGTTGAGAGACAGGTGGAATTTTCAGAGTTGACAGAAGTGTTAGAAATAGCTCAAGTACCACTCAATTCTAAGGGCATTTTACTTGTGTTTTCCTGCTGTGATAGGCACTTCTTGGAAGAAAAAAAGCCACTTCAGTTTTATTTGTACTGGAGGCAGAGACATGTTTGTCTTGCTTTATCAGACCAAAACCAAATGAAGAGTGTTGCTGCATGTAAATGAGTGTTCACATCTTTGTTCTAGAGTCCTATTTCAGACCCAGTCATTCACTATTCCTACCACTATTTCAAAATGCATTTGGAGACTTGAATAATTTCTAATGGTAAAAAATGGGTGCCATGAACAGATGATACTTCCTCTTATGCTAGTGAGGACTGAACAACCAAGGTCAAAGTGAGTATCAAATATTACTATAAAACTAACTGGACTCTTAGGAGGCAAGAAGCATTATAGCACATTTCCAGATATGGACTTTTTTCCCTATTATAATAGCAGTCTGCATTCTTTATAGATTGTATGATGCACCAATCACAGCTGGGTCACTTGCAACAAACAATATTTCCCACACTGAAGCTTTTGGATGTTTAATGAAAGCTGAATTGATCAGCCACATGCAATTTTATTAAAATTAACTCAATCAAAGGTCTATTAAAAGACATCCGTATGTAAAATAAGCACAGCTCTAAGAAAGGTTTGGGTTACAAGCAGGCACTTTCCTTAGCTTGCCACAAGAACCTCATTTCCAAAACAGCACAAGACTGCAGTGCAAACAGTGGTTACTCAGACTTATGGGTGAGCATCCCTCCTGATGTCCTTTTGCAAAGCAGCAAATCAAAAAATCTCTTCCTAACCATGCAGCAATAGCAGGGCTTTGTATTGCCCCGATGGGACCATGTGCAGCATGTCGAGCATTAGGGGCATTCTTCTGGTCATACCAGCCTACGTTTATCTGTGTAAGTGGATTCTTGCATATTAGCGTACCTGGACCATCTGCGTAAGTTACCACCTGCTGCTGCTTGTAGAGATTGTAGTTCCTTATCAGATCTTCAGCCCTGTTTTGGAAAGAGGAATTTAAGCATTTTGTTGTAAGACTGTAGAGTTTCTAATGTAGACAATTATAGGTTAGTAAGATACCTAGCAAGTTTATCCTCTGCCAGTCTCTCTCGAACACAGATCTCCCGTTCTCTCTCTGGAAGTAGAAATATATGGTAGTATGTAGTGTTAAAATGTTCAGGTTAGACCGTTTGTGCATGATGGGTTTTTCTTGCAGGCAAAGACAGCAGTAATAGCCAGATGCACCCATATTTGTATGGCTCTAAATAAAGGTAACTGCTGTGTAGATACGCCTTTATCAATGCACTAATAAAGCACTGGATGAGTACTCTGAAATGTCAGGCACGCTTTTGTTCCCAAACTCTGACATATCTGCAACAATGAAGTGATAGCATCTTTCTATTCTGCACGTTAACTCATGGCACACATTACACCAGATTTAAATATTTATATACCAAATACAGTAATTCAGCTATAACTAAACACCCTGTTTACAACAGTAGCAGCTGCCATTCAGGCTCAAAAAACACAAACATATAGTTAAAAACTGTATTTGAGAGCTTACTGCATATGCAAAGAGGTATTTCATGTGGGCAGGGAATCCCAACACCTGAGCACCAACCATCTATAGATTCACAGGTAAGCTACCTGCAGGGGGCAGCTTTTATAAAAGCAGTTGACAGTTTACTCAAAGTTGTTTTGCTCCAGCATCAGGCTCACCTTAGATTACACGGTAGTACAGCCAGTGCTAACTTACACAGTAGGTGAAAAGCAACCTACACAGCACACTGCAAAACATTGTATTCAGACCCCATTTTTCTGTATATTTTCCTACTTGCCACTCATATATAATAATCTTCACAAACTATATCTAAACTGCCAATTATATCTTACTAACCTAAACCAAAAGCTAGTATAGATGAGTAATCCCCAAGCGTTGGCCTTTAGACAAAATTCTAATACTGAAGGCAGGAGTACAATATCCTAGTGCATTAAAATGAGGGTTGTAGAAACTGTCTACCTTTCCTTCCTCCAACTGAATCAGAATGCCATTGTCCCTCCCACTCCCAAAATGGAATATCATACGGTCCAAATGTTGTTCTCTCTCTTTAATGGCTTGTTCTTGCTCCTGTAGTTGTTGCTCCTTCTGTTTCAGCTCATTCACTGCAGCATCCAAGTACTGCAGCCTTTTTGACTCGCATGATCTCCAGTATTTTCTATCAGAATTTTGTTTATGTTCTTCTATCACCAGGTCTGCTATCAAAGGGTGCTGCAGAATATCTTCAACAGAAGGTCGGCAATAATCCTAAAGGAAAGACATTACCAAGAGATTCCATCTGTAATCAAGAAACATTAAAGCCAGAGATATTGAAGCAAGACCAGAGAAGAGGAGGTTGGAGAAAAATGGAGTTAGGAAGGGGTAGCAAAACTGCATGACTAAAGCTAAGGGAGAAGGCTGTCTTCAGATCCAGAGCTGCAAGTCTGTCCCTCCCAGCTCAGGCACCTACTCCTTTCAGATCCAGAATGGGGTGAGTGAGCCTACAGAGGCAATTGTCAGGAGATTCTGGAGTTAACACACTGCATCTCTGCCTGTCACTTGATTTCTGAAGGATCCATACCTGCTGGAGGCTTGGGTGCTTATTACAGCTTTGCTGTCCCATGCAGTATTCTTCTCAACAGCCCACCAGCAGTGGAGATCAAGCTATATATTAGCCATGTAAAGCCAAATGCAAAGAGAAGACAAAACAACCCATTCCATCTTCCAAACACACTGGAACCATTTTAACCCTGAAATTATAAGACCTCAATAAGCAGGCTATTAGGAAATCCTGTATAAGCCAACACTGAGGCAATCTTCTTATATCCTGTGAATGTGGAATAAAGCCTGAGCTGCTGCCTTTGTTTAATGGACTCAGAACACAACTCCTCTCTCCTTCCCCTAACAAGTGACACTGACAGAAACAAGGTGATAGCAAACACTGCTTCAGGTTTGTTTCATAACTGAGAAGAAAATCCAGTATTTCAGGATTTGTTCAAACTACAGGTGGAAAAATTAATAATTGATTCATACCTTCACATTCAACATCTCTTTGAGAAGTTCATTCAGCTGCTCTGAGTAATGATATGGTATTCGTCTGAACTTCCCTTCCCTTATCTTTTCTGCCAGTTCCTTTTGGTTGTAAGCTGTAAATGGAGGCCTGAAAGGAAAACTTTTCTTGGATTCTTCCACTGGTTTTACAAAACATATTTTCAGAAAAAGTGCCAAAATAAAAGTTGCAGTCAAGGGTTTGTTTTGACTACCTAATGTCAAGACCAATACAGAAGTAAAAATGTAGGACTAGTCTCTGAAACCTTTAAGCTTTCATCTATACAATATTTAATCAAAGCTGCATTAACAACTATGTTTCCACATACATTCATTATCACACTACCATACTTACGAGAGAGCACATAATTCATACAGAAGACATCCCAGAGACCAGATGTCAGACTTTTCATTGTATGACATGTAGTTCATTTGTTCCTAAAGAAAGAGAACAATCTTAGGTTTATTAACGAAGACAGTGTTCCACTAACGCAGGATAATCAGATAATATTCAAACCTGAATTAAGTAATTATTTACTAGGGTTAATTCTAAGACCCCATCTTAATTAATCTCCACATTTAATCATACCAGCAGGATTTTAATAAGTTGTGGCAGTACACCACTGCAGAAGACAGATGTGCTGCACCAGTCTTTAGTTGGTACAATTCTATTTCAGTCAAAATTAATATTTCCCCCAAGAAATGCACTGTATCAGGAATATAAGTAATTCCTGCTCATTTCACTACAAATTAAAATCCTACCATCAAAAGGTAACTTAAGTTCTTTACCTTAACACTACAAAACATACAAGCTCTCTATCTTCCCTGTGCCTTTTCAACATATTCCAACAACTGTAAGATCCCAAGAGCATAACAAAATTTATACAGTGAAGATCAACTTTAATTACAAGGCAGTTGACTATGTGGGTAAGAAAGGAGATGAAAATAACTGCAAAATAACCTTGTGTTCAGAACATATACAGCCTTTGAAAAAGGCATCTGCATTTAAGACTAGTAAGTCTTCTCTGAAACCTCTCAAACATTCATGGACTCTGAGACCAACATTGTAGAAAACACCTTGGAGGGGCAAAAGGGAAGGTGTATAAGGGAGTTCTTACTGGAGACATATAATACGGAGTTCCAACAAATGTTTTGGCAAAACTGGTGTCATGATGCAATATTCTAGCCAGTCCAAAATCTCCAAGTTTCACATTCTGTTTGCCATCCAGAAAGACATTTGCTGGTTTCAAGTCACGATGCACAGTGACTGCACCATCACTCCGCCTGTGACACTCCTTCAAGGCTAGTGTTAACTGAGTCAGTACTCGGAGAACAAAGCTTTCTTCCAAGAAACGCCTGAAAGATGAACACATTTTTTAACAAACAGATTTTCTGAACATACATCAGTTCAAGTAGTTGCTGCCAGTCTTAGTTCTGTAACTTGTTTAATATTCCTATTACAAAACATCACTGAAACAACCACTATCAGAAACCGGTATCTATGCATTCTATTTTTTAAATGGATTTTATTTTTAAATCATTGCAAATATGTCGGAAGACATATTTTTGTTGCAGAATCCCTGCAATATTTCCTTCCTTCCCCAAACAGTGTATTAGATATATAGCATTTTCATTACTTACTACACAAATATCAATTTGATGTTTTTGTGATGATATCATTCCCTCTGATCACTTCAGATAATAGTATATTGTCAGCTGTTTATAACAAGCAACATACAATAACAGAGCCAAGACATGGCTGAATTTTTAATATAAACCTCCTTAAATGGAGACACTGATTTTGGGGAGCAGCTGCAGTACTATTTTAGACTATTCTCACAAAGTAATAGTGGTGTCATGCACTTGTTTAATCTAAAAATGTGAAAACTGATGCTGTACTTAAGTAGGCTGCTAAGTCTAAGATTAGACCAAGGTGATGCCTTATCAACTTGACATCTCCCCAAGCTTTACATGCAGGCGCATAAAGTAGCTTTGCACATTGTGTTTCAAATCACTTTTTCCTTCCACGTATTTTTGTGTTCTAATACAACACAGGGTCCAGGTAGTTTTACTGACAAGAAAGCCAGAACCCACAGGCCAAGCTGCCTGTCTGCAAGAGCTATGACTTGTTGATGACTTGCTGGTTTATGTTTTCAACCTCACGCAACGCCAGAAACCTGTTTTTCACTGTTTCAGCATCGACATCCACCCTAGTAGTGCATTCAATAGCAAATTCCCCTCACTGCTGTAGTTTTGTACAAAACCTTTCACATTTGAGAAGGGTTGTTGGGTCCAAAGGGTTAAACCCGAAGCTGCTGGGAAGTTAATGAGATAGCTTCCTTTTCTCCCTGGGTTGTTGCAGACACCTCGTGCAAGACACTCCAAGCGTGCCACAATCAGCTCTCACGTGCCTTTCTTTGGAGCACTTGGCGATCAAGTTAGCCAGGTCTCCACCATCGCAGTACTCCATCACGATGTACAGGGTGGTGCTGCTTCTGTCGATGATGCGGCCGTAATACCGGACGATGTTGGGGTGCCGCAGCTCTCGCAGCAGGTTCACCTCCGACACCACCATCTGTTTCTCCGACTCCGTCATCATGCCGTAGTCGAGCTCCTTCCATACCAAGATCTAGGGAGGGAGAAACAGGGACTGACTGAGACTCGTGTCCCGGAGAGCCGCCGGCGCCGCGCTGGGCCCCGCGGCAACAGCAAAGCCGCCCCGCCGCCGTCCCCTCCTCCTCCTCCTCCTCCTCCTCCTCCTCCTCACCTTGCCGTCGGCCTTGCGGCGCACCTTGCGGCACTTGCCGTAGGACCCGACGCCGATGGTGAGCAGCACCTCGTAGTCGTCGGGGCGGTCGGGCATGGCGGGGGCGGCCCCGGTGGCGCGCCCGCTCCGTGCGCCGGCCGGGCTCGGCTCCACTGGGGCC
>VWZG01001219.1:18158-109636 GCA_013396735.1 Grallaria varia
TTTTTCTTTCCTTTTTTCTTTCCTTTTTTCTTTCCTTTTTTCTTTCCTTTTTTCTTTCCTTTTTTCTTTCCTTTTTTCTTTCCTTTTTTCTTTCCTTTTTTCCTTCCTTTTTTCCTTCCTTTTTTCTTTCCTTTTTCCCCCTCTCCTTCCCTTTTTCCCGATCAGCTAAACCACCAGGCCCACAGGTATCAGTAACTCACATATCTGTAGCTCCTCAGGAAGAAACACTTCCATTAAAAATAACAGTTCCTGAAATACTTATGTCTATGGAACAGATAGTGACAGAAATTTGGAAGATCTTAGCAGTGGGTTTTGAATACTGAGAAGAGCTTAAAAAAACCTCAAGCTGTTTAAAATATTAATCTCTTCTGGATTTATTTGCAGTTACAACCTCCTCGTGAGGGGCAGAGGAGGGGCAGGCACTGATCTCTTCTCTGTGGTGACCAGTGACAGGATCTGAGGGAATGACCTGAAGTTGTGTCAGGGAAGGTTTAGGTTGGATATTAGAGAAAGGTTCTTCCCCCAGAGGGGGGCTGGGCACTGGAACAGGCTCCCCAGGGCTGTGGTCACAGCACCAAGCCTGGCAGAGTTCAAGGAGCATTTGGATGATACTCCCAGGCATGTGGTGTGACTGCTGGGGATGGTCCTGTGCAGAGCTAAGGGTTGGACTCGATGATTCTTGTGGGTCCCTTCCAACTCAGAACATTCTGTGAGAATTGTCCTCTAAAACCAGTGAGGAAAATTCCTCATGATTCTTCAAGAAATTTTTCGATGAAAACTCTGAAAGTCGTGGCAGCTGTACTGTCACACTGCATATGAACACCCGTGTTACACCATACCTGAACTGCCTGTTCAGGAAATGAGCCAGATAATGTAATGGCTTAAAATGTAAACTTTGAAAACAGGACTGTGTGGGTCCATATCCAAACCTTAAGCCAGTAAATACTGTGGTTACATTAAATGGCACTGAGTAACCCCACAATATACTAGTGACATTATAGAAATTTGAAGAAGTATACACTACATTTCCTTGCATCGTTTATGACAATTCTGGAATGATGCCAGGGTGCAGTTCTGGATTCAATTTAATCTCTCTCCGTGTGGAAGTGGCTGTGACTGAAACAAGAACTCCTAGTTCTTCAGCAAAGAATTGTAACACACTTGTATAACCATAGAATTACAGAATGGCCTGGGTTGGAAGGGACCCTGAAGATCACCTAGTTCAAACACCTCTGTCGTGGGCAGGAACACCTTTCCTGAATAAGGTGCAAAAGGGAACAGTTGTATTTGCTGACCTAGAAATTCAGCAAAAGGGCAGAGTATTTCCTTGTACTGCATCTCCACACAGTCTCAATAATGTCCCGGTTTTGTTTTAGGCTTTGAAATAGGTTTCATGGGAGTAGGTGTCATGCTATGGCTGAATATTTATGAAATAGCCTTTAGAAAACTCTAAACCTTTACTTTGATTATCAGGAGGCACAAAAGCTTGTGCTGTGAGTTATAAAAATCGTATAGCTTTCTATCTGTAGATAATATCTGGTTATTACAGGAAAAAAATGAGCAAATGGATTATACAGTGTAAATAGTCTTTAGTTTCGTTGTTAATGAGTAACAGGGTGATCTAAAGGTTTAATTTTTATCACCATTTCAATTACCTTAAAAGAAAGTCATCACATACAACATTAGCATAGTAAATAAATTATGGCATTAAACAATAAAAATGACAAGCAGTACAGTATGTATTATTCAGGATGTAAGCTTCATTTCTGGTTTCAAATATCTCTGTTTCAAACTTTTGTACTTTGAAATTAGCAAAAGGTCATCATGTGTGCCTACTGTTATCAATGGGAGCCTTTCTATTTATATTCCAAAAGAAGAAGGATAAGTTTTCAATGCTGTGTTTTGTCTAGGGACTATCTCGAAAGTTTCTTTAGAAATGTTGGATTGAATTGCAGAAATGTCAAAATGTCATGCTTTAAAAACCAGCAGGAGAGTAATTTTACTTTTTATTTTACTTATTTTTAAGAGCTGGCTAATTTTGAGAAAAAATTAATTTCTAAGAGTGGTCATTAAAATTTTCAGCAGGCACTCCATTTTATTTCTTTCTGATTTTCACACTTGTAAGAATTATATCTTTTTTTTTCCTCTTATATATGGTCATATAAGTGAACCCAGATGCCAATGATTCCAAAAATATATATTGAGTTTTAAATGGGGACCTCTTTTGTCAGGTATCGTATTTTCAACTCTGGTCTCTAGTTCAGGAATAACTCTCAGATTTCTAGTTTTGAAAATAGGTATGCTGACTTCAGGTCTTTGAAAACCACCAAAGAGTTTTCAATAACCCGTTTATAATGTTGCCTGTAATACTTTTATTCTGCCTTTTTTTTTTTTTTTAACATCAGATGGCCTAAATTATTTCCCAAAACTCAAACAAAAAAAAAAATACTCTGTAGTTCCCACCAAAGTTGTGGGTTTTGGCAGCATATCTTCTTTGTGCTGTAAGGAATACCTTTTCCCTTATTCCAGGGCCCAGTTATCTGACAAAATATTAAACACTGAAGATAAATAATATGGTAGGTAATTTGATATTTCTCTGTAGATATTTTCTTTTTTGCACATGGAAATTGGTAAAAATAAATGGTTAACACTTTACTGTGGGAACTTAACATAGTTATAACCTAACATTATACAGATAGATAACAAAAAAGTATAGTCAAACACTGTAGCAAATTAAATTCTGTTTCTGGCAGCTTTTTTTTTGTTTTCCAATCAGGGAAGATTGCACAGGTTCAGAAACATTAAAAAAGCTCAATAGGAAAAGCACTGAAAATAATCCCTGAAAGATGATGAATAATGAAAACTGTGTGCTTTTTATAAAAATAACTAGAAAAATAGCTGATAAAAATCTTGGGGTTTCTGTTCAAAGAGGTGAAAGATGTGTAAAATTGCATTTCAGGATCTCAGAAATGTGCTGAAGTCTTCTAGCAAAAAGGAGGAATTGAGTACTTTTAATACAAATGAGGTAAGATATCTTAAGATTGCTTTAACATGACAACCAGAGGAATTATAAATAATAGAGTGACTGTGTGTTTATTTTAGCTCATTTTCACCACATAAGTAGTTTGAGTTTTTTGATATTTAATTGCATTTGTCCTTACATGTCCTTCTGCACAGTGGGGTTTTTTCTTCACTTTCTTTCATTTGGTCCATGCCCAGAAATTATTATTTTACCCAGTACTGCTGGACACAGGTGACAACACTTTCTTTCCAATGTTCTAGTTACTGATTTTAATGTCAAAACTCATACATAGGGTTAACAGAAACGTATAAAATACTGGGATATTAGACAGACACTCTAAAAAGCACCAGAGGGTAAAATTTCCCACTACTTTACCTCTATTGCTTTGTGAGGGAAACAAGAAACATGTTCATTGAAGAAAGTCTGCACAATACAGCTGTGGACAGAACAGCAAAGGAACAAAACTTAGCATCATTAATCATAATGCTTAAGACCATGATACTTTTCATCTTTTGTGATGTTTGGATTCAAAGCTGAGTGAGACTCCAAAAGCAATCTGTGTAGCAAGACAAGCTTCAATAACGGAGTTTGTTGCAGCAGTTGTACCTTCATGGTTTTGTATCACAAACCATTCAAATGAAGAAAACATAAACCCACATGAAATAAATTCGACAGCAGGTCAAGTTTTTACATGAACAACTGAAAAATTGGAAAGATGACAGCATGGGAATTAAGGAGGAGAAGACCGAGCAGAGTAGAAGAGATGTATTTTTCCTTTCGTCAAGGGCAGCACAGGAATTCTACTAAATCCAGGTTTGCTTTATTATCCATTCCTTTTGTTCTGTAAGGTAATATTTAAATACAACACATGGCTGGACATTTGGAAAGTATGTAATTACTTAGCTCAGTTTCTTGTAATAAAGCTAGCAGCTCTATCTGTTATATGTCTTCATATATATGCTGATTTTCAAAATAGTATTCATCACCCTTAAGAACAGAAAGTGCTTGAATTGTTCTTTAAGACCACTATTTAAACTGATTAAAAGACTGATTATTTGAGGTGCATAGAACTTCAAAAGTGAAATTCCAGAATATCCTTAGATCGTTAATTAATCAAAATCTGAAGAATTGGAATTGTCTCTATGGAAGGATTCTAGTATGGCAATCTATGATTTCTGTTCTTGACTCGCTTACTAACTCATTCCTATGAAAGTGGACAAGTTCAGGATCTGTGCCTCAGTTTCTCCTCTTTTGAAAGGGAGATAGTGTACTACATTCCAGATTAAAGTTTATAGCTAATAGCTCTCAAAGTATTTGTCAAAAAATGCTTTAAGTGATAAAATAAGTAAATATTTTCCTGACTTGAGCTGCCCGATTTTTTTAAAAGCAATAATATTAGGGTTTCTTATTGTAGAACAGCTGGTCTCAAATGATTTTCCATTAATTTGTTTGTACTCACAGTCCCTTTAGATGTGTTGGGAGGAAAGTTTTTAAATACGGCCATCACCCGATCTACATGTGCCATTATTGTCACAGATTTTCATTACCAGGTCAGTCACTATTCCTCTAACTCCCAATATCTACAGACCCATGCTATGATATGAATAAGATTTTCCTCTGCCTTGTTTCTCCTGTAGGAGAAAAACACACAGAAATCACAATAAAGTGATATCACTAGCAGTGATGGCAGAATCTCTTCCAGATCCTCTCATGGATCACCACACCTGCAAAATGTTGTACAATTCAGGCTTGCCCTGAATCCAGCACCTTTTTGTACGCTCAGAAGGCACGAAGGCAGTACAATAGTGTTCACTTACAGCCAAATATCTCCTGCCTTACAAGCCAACAAGCTTAAAAAAACAGACTGCAAGCAGAGACACAGTGAGACCATTCGCATTCTGTTTAGGCAAAGGCAGAGTTTAGTACTCATCAGTCCTACCTTTTGCTTATTTTGTAGCAAAAGGAGAAGTTAAAACCTCAGTGTTAGGTTTAGTTCACAGGTAGAATACCAGCTTCAGGTATGTTTTTGGTAGCAGATACCGAAGGAATTGGTTTGCATACCATACTGATCTCAGACTACAATGCCTAGTTTTGTTTGGGCACTGCCCATAATACACAGTCAGATTTTATAATGTTAAAGGTTACTGGTGCATTAGATAGTTAGACACAGTATTTTCCATGGGGCAAGATCCATAAACAGTTGTAGCAGTGTTTAAACAGGTGACACCTGTCACTCTTGGTACCCTTGACAGTACCAGTACATGATATATGATAGCCCCTGGTAGAAACATGCAGACTTCATAACAATCCTTTGCTTTGAGGGATGAATAAATTCTTGTGCCAAGAATATCAGTTGTATCTGATGTAGCTGACTGTTAGGAAAAAAAGGCCATGTGGTTGTAGCAGAGGATGGGGAGACAGAAATTTTTTTCAGAAGACAAGTATTCTGGTACCATATGGTACAGAACACCCTGGTGTCCCTAAGATAAAATTATGAGAAACTGCCTGCCTGATTTTCAACAGGGAAGATTTGATTTTTGGAGCTGCTGTACACTGTAACAGCCATTGTCTTAGTGAGTATCTTGGTATGTGGGTTTTCCAATGACAAAAACAGAAATAGATTTTGAAGACAAGACAATCCAAATGGAACCATCTGGAGTGGTATTTTCCACTGCAAAGGTTTAAAAGCTAGTGTTTACTTCGCATAGAACTGATTTTTTTTTTTTTGTCTAGTTCTTCTCTATGAAAATAAAACTTAACTGTTCATACCACCTCTGTATTTCTCTTGGTCTCTATATCTCCTCTTCTACAAGTTCCAAGGAAATAACTGAGCAGAGAAGGAAGAAACAAAGAAGCCTACCAAAGTGCTCAACTATATTATTATTAGACCAGAGTGTCTGCATGGAGGAGGATGATGATGATGATGATGATGAATGGGTTCACTGATGGGAAAACCTTTGATTACTGTGTTTTGTGTGATATTTGCTCTCAAGACACCAGAGAATCTAACTACGAGATACAACTACGTAGCAAAAAACACTTGATTAACTCCACTGCTTCCTGAACTACATGTTTTTTTTCAATCTGTCATGTATTATTTTGAAGCCAAACTGAAATCCAGTCCTGTTTATATTACAGTAAGATGATTACAGTGAATAAGTGCTTTCATGTGTAGAAAATACCTGGTACTTACAAGCTCTTTAGGCTAATGGAGAAAGGCACAACATGAACCGATTTTTGGAAGATGAAGTCAGACAAAGTGGAGGAAAAGGCATGGATTTTTGGCTGAGAGAGCAAGTAACTTTAGGAACAGACAACGAATTTTTTGTGTTTTTTGAAATACAAACTTTAAACCATAAACAGGTTATTAAGTTCTGTCCATGTTGGCAGGATGAAATCTTCTAGTCAGGAAGTTAGGTAACAGCATGTTTCTTTCTGACTTACACTTTATGAGCAAACAAGAGGTGGGCAGCGAGGCTTGTAGAGACACTGTCACCAGTGCAAATAACAGAAGGGAAATAACAAATCTGAATATAATTCTTTAAATAACTTACTGCCTCAGTACATCCCTTGTGTAAGGCAGGACCCATCTACACCTGTAGAACATCTTGCACCTGACAGATACAGTTTAGCAAATGTTACTTTCACGTTCAAATATGTTTAAATATTTTCTGCTGTCCTCATTTGAAACAATTAACAAACATAGTGGTTAGACATATGTATTTAAAGAACAAGGTGGCCACAGTACTTTTTTTTCCTCACAGTTCTTAAATTTTATGTCTGTAGGAGGCTTCCAGGATGATACTTAATCATATCAGTATGATCTCTTGCCTAGGGAGCACCAACTTCTGGGTGGAACTCATTATGGAAAAGACAGACATGATACATTCAGGTTAATTGAAGAAAGCAGAGAGCCAGCTACTGCAGAACTGATATAGCCAATATAGTTATGAAATCCTGTTCTTTGCTTCATATTTTGTTCATACAGAAATAATTTCAGGAGCACTTCAAAACAGAAATGTATCTATATCTGTATCTGTCTATCTATTTATCTAACTGTCTATCTATATTTAGATGCATATATTTATATTTCTTATGCAACCAAAAATTTTTTTGCCTTCAGTGGGAATAAGTTGGGCTGTTTCTTAAAACTAGCACAGCCCTTTAATGTAGCATTCTCCAATACTCAGTGCAGTTTACTTTTCTATACTTCACCCATGGTCTTGAATGCCATCCTGTAGCAATAGCTTGATTTATCCTATCAGAACTCACACTAATGTTTTGCTTAGACATACATTAAGCTCAGTGCAGAGAAGAGGCTAGTACTGAGAAATCAGGCTCAGAATGCTTCTTCAATGAGAAAACTAAAAACACCTGCAATCATAGGTGGGAGAACTTTCGCAGTTTCTGTATAGCTGTAGGCATCAAGCAGGCTTGGCACTAAGGCCACAGCACTGTGACTCATGTTACCTACCACAACTTGCCAAACAGTGAGACTGAGCTGCTGGTGGCAGCATTAGAAGTTCAAAGCTAATCTTCCAAGGGGAAGAGAAGAAACAGATCGTGATTTTCCAGGTCAGTGAGGCTGTTCCTGTTATGTTCAGAGGGGAGTTATTTTGGCACTCAGAAAATCCAGCAACAGAAAATATCAAAAGCTATCTGGAAATATCTGTGACCAGAGGGAGAACCTGCCGTATGAAAGATCTCTACTCAAGACTGGTATTACTTTCCAGGGGATTACTATTCAGTTTGATTATTTGCCTTCAGCCCTGTGACAGGGCACAGAGGGAAAAAAGTCACTGCAACACAGGGTAGTTTTATATCCAAATAAAAATACCTTTTGTCAGGCTTTCCTGGAAAAGCTGAACTATATCATCAGAAATTAGAGTGCTTAAGTAAAATGTGCAGTAGGGACATAATTCAGTTATAGATGGCAGATGGCTATGCTTCGATTATCTGTGCATGGAGTGGACCCTCAAACACAGTAAAAACACTTATAAAAAGAGTAGAAGTGTCTAAAGAGGCTAAATGCATCAGGAATGACTGTGTGAATTTCAGGTGAGGACAAGCTAAGACAGCATCCTAAACCAACATCAGTCCTTGTCATTCATTGCTTAATGTTTGAGAGAGCATTATCTCAGAATTATGTCTGGTTGCTGTACTGCATGCTAAAACCACTGCTAAGGATGACTGGGGAACATAAAAAGTGGCTCACCTGTGTTTTGCTCCCACCCCTTGGTGTTGTCTCAGAGCTTAGAGACTGTTTCTGGGGAGGAAAGAATTTCATTGGGGACACATGAAACTTGATGGAATGACTCACCTGCCTGAAAGACCACAAAGCCCATCATTAAAGCCTCCAAGCTGGTGAAACACCTTTGTAAAATATGCTGGCTGTATAGATATCTTCTGCTGCTGAAAGGCCCAGGTGCCTTAAGAACCTCTGCTGGATGTCAGGTTTCCAGAGGTAAAGCAACCGTACCCCTTTTATTCTTCAAGGATGCCTTTGTGTTTAAAAACCTCATGCCCTACAGTCTGACAATCACGCTGTCAACCTGCTGGGGTTATGGGGAAGGCCATAGTCTTGGATGCATCAAGTCCAAGAGAATGTCCCTCCAGCTGCTGTTAATAGGACCGTAGGTTCTCATGTTTAAGTTACACAAACTCCTTTTTTTTTTTTTTCCCCACACATACCCAAGACCTAAACCTTTCTTGATCTTTCATGACAACTGTCTAATCATACCATCCAATAATTTGGGATAGTTCAGCTGTTTAGCAATTCCAGGTGGTACACAGCTGCCCTGCTGCTTCTTTTGACATGCATTGCAGCAGAAAATGGGAGAGATGCATGGCTGAGATTTTAAACATGGTAGCATAGCAAAGAGGTTCGGTCTTCTGCCTCAAACCATGGTTGTACAACACCCTTCCCAGAGGACTCCAGCTAGCCACAGGCTCCTGAGACCCTGCTGTGTATGGGCATGATGCCTTGGGCACCATTCTCAGCTACTGGGCCACAGTTCTGGTCTGACCAGCAGCGCTCCACTATGAACAGAGTCACTAGCTGATGTCCTTGGTCTCAAGGTGCCTGCCAAGGATCCTTCTAAAGGACCCTGTAGATCTACCTGCTGTGTCAACCAGCCTCCATAGTAAACCCCTTCTGCAGTTTGTAGTGATACACAACTGGCACTCCATCAAAAGTCAATTTGATAGGAGCTGTGGTTATTGTTACAACCCAAGCTCTTGCCTACAAGGCTTGTGCAAGACATTTAGGAGACTTCTATTCACAGGATCATATTTTCTGAAAGCTTCTGCAAAGCACAGTTTTAAAGTGTCTAACAAAAAAATGTTCCTGTCTTTGAGGGAATTTATTCCCATTTAAGAAGTCTTAGTGCTGGAAAAAATTTTGAGTATTTCTTTCATTCAGGATTATTTTCTGGCCTGTCATAGACCCTTTAAATACTGGTGGTAGTTCTTCATTGCCCTTACTATCTGTCACCTTCAAAATACTTAGCAGCAACTGCAACTACCTATCAGCTGTTGCAGAACCATCTGTGCAGCCTTTACTGGCTTTTTTTTTTCTTCCAGATTACTACCATCCTTCTGGAAAGAAAGAATGGGACAAAATGTTCCAGTGGTGCTATACAGTAGGACAATTTATTGTGAGTGGCTACAGTATAAAAGAGACAATGAGGAGGAGTGGCTGCTGACACCTCAGGCAGTCCACAGTCCCCAAGTCTGCAAATTTAGTATGGTAAGAATTATTGTGGTATGTGACAGACAAATACTTAAATCCATGGAGACCTTCTCTCTCTGAATGTGAAATCTGATTTCTACAAGACCTCGTTCACTTCTGGGGGGACTGAAGCTCAGAATCTGTGACTATTTGTTTCCATTTTAGTGATTTCAGTATCACCTCAAATTTAGCTTAAATCCTGGAAATCTGTAATAAAAATCCAAATTGGAATGTAATTTTATGGATTAAAATTATCTATAATTGCCTTCTTTTTTTCTACTTGCAAACATAAAGAAAACTTTACTTGTACCTGTATTCTTAGGTACAATTTGTTTCAAAGAGCCTGGCTACTTCTGTCTATCATTCTGTTAGAAGCTTATCTCATCATTAAAAGGGATTAAGAGACATTACAGGCTCTGAGCATCAAAATTCAGGAGCAGCCTCACAGATTACTGAGGATATAAGTCAGAAAAAAACCCAGAAAATAGATGAGGAGTTACTGTGAGAAAAAGGTGCAACCCTGACACAGGTTTGCAAGGTCAGCTAAAAATAACATTTTTTGTGGTCAAATGTATGTTTAGTTAATTAGATCATTTGATTCACAGAATATTGCTTTGAATAAATACAGGGCTCCAGAGTTCTCCAAAGCTCATTCCCTTTTGTCCTCAGGGAAGTACCTACATGGTATAATCCCAGAGAAGACAGCAGCTCTGCCTGGGTCCCTAGGGCATGGTGCTCATCCCTTAGCACACATAAGCGCATGAAGTTCCCTACTGTCTGTCATCCTGAGAAGCTGCTAATTCAATTTCCCATCATCTTCCAGCCTTCTCTCTGATCTTTTAATCTTGAGAGTTCAAGGAGTTAACGTGTTCTCTGCGAGAGGTGATTATTATGTTAATTAGTCATGCTCCAAAGCTTTATACGGATAAGACTGAAGCATTTAACAGTCAAAAGGTACAATGCCACCTCCCAGAATTATGCCAAAGTAACCCTGGAAATAAAATCTTCACCGAGGATTGCTCACCACAGAAAACGCGATTCTCCCTCTGGCCACAGGGAGCCACACAGCCACCGCTGTGAGCCCAGGGAAGAAAGCAAAGGAGAGAGCAAAATCCATAAAGTCTGGAAACTCCCTGCCAGGGGAGTTCACGACAGGAGTTGCTCTCTCCTTGAGGTTATCCCACCAGTTAACACCTGCGTTCCCTTTACCTGTTTACTCAGCACCTGCTGAGGGTCTTGCACTGTTTTTAGTCAGGCATATAGAATGCATATGCAGCAAAATACCTGCACCTACTTGCACACAGAGTAATTAGTGCAGACTGTCATCATAATTTCTAAATTCCTTTTTGACTGCAATTTTAAGGTCACTTTGCAAGATGTAGAATGACCGTTAATCTGTGAAGCCTTAAGCAACAACAGCAGTTGCTTGGCCCCAGAGAATAACCCAGGTTTTGTGTAATCAACCCCAACATATGACTCTGAAACATTTAATTCTCTCCGTACTGGTAGCATTCTCACCAGTAATATCATAGATCAAAAAGCCTAATCATTATCTCACACTCCATACATACATACTTCTGGTGTTAATGTGCAGGTCTGGTAGCACTCAGTTGCATTGTGCTTTCTAGCCAAAACCATCATATTTAACTCTTTCAGAACCTTTACCCTCTTTCTCAAGACCTGTACGTGGCTCAAAGAGGCAGGACTTGTGCTGCACCTTCCCAGTCTCCATCAGTGTATTTCCACAGAACCTCAATTTGGTAGTCTGAGGAATTCAAGAAAAGCTCCTGTAGATCTCCAACTGAGGGAAGGAAACAGAACTTAAGCAAACCAGCAACTTGATAGATAGGCATCTGGGGAATAATTTACTAAGATCAACTGAGGGATCAGTTTCCTTTGTTTTCAGCACATGCTTGTATTTTCCTTTCCCTAGACACAATATGTGTGCTACAAAGGTCGAAACAAACTTCTTTGGGGATTTTAATTCTAAGTATCTAAATAGATATTCTTTCAATTATTCAGATACTTAACACTCATTGTCATGCAATCTCATTTATCAGAGTGCATAAACACTTGTCAAGATATTGCCTAAGGGTTCAAATATTAAGACAATTAGTTTGGACTGGAAGGTCTGCTGCACTGATTCTCACTGTGCTGGATTAGAGAAGGAGTGTCGAAAACACCGTGGAGCTGCCTGGTGTCACATGACCAGTTAATTGTTGATCCAGAAATCAAGCCTGCTAATACTGAATTTCAGTCTGTTGTCCCATCTACTGTTCTTTGCTTCTCTCAAATCGTAAGTATTGCTGCTTGGATGTGCAGATTTGGTCTGTAAAACCAAATTACATTGTCTCAGTCCAAATGTAGCCTCAACATCAAACATCCCCAGCTTTGTCTGAAAGCTGATACTTCGTAAATGAAAAGTTCCCTCTGTTTCATAAATCTAGTGAAGATAAAGTGTATAGAGCAAGTACTGTTCCTTGGAGGACTTTAAAGACACTCTTTGACCAGATGATATTTGACGTTTCCTTTGCCACTCTGCAAGGCTCCTCAGAGGGCTGAGCTACTCTCATTTCTGCAATGGAAGCAAAGCCACCATTTCACTTCCCTCAAGCTAAACAGTGTATGATGGGCAACAATTCAGAATTAATTTGACAGTAATGGAGTTGACAACTATTACTGTGAGGTATTTCTGCTATGAACGTTGTCATCCTGTCCTCATTTCACACACACCCCACATCCCCCCTCCAAGATTTTGGTGTTACAAGGACTCTCCGAGCAGTGGACAACCCCACACATGCAATACGTACACATACACACTGCTGTCTAGGCACAGCAGCCACTTGGGACTTGGCTTCTTTGGATACAGCATCTGCAGCATGGAGACAGGAAACAGCCCCATCACCATGGGGCTATACAAAGTGCATAACGCACACAGATCCATGGGAAATGGCAATTCCTTCTAAACAGGAGTCAGGCATAGAGTCATAGATGAATTTTGGCTGGAATGGATTTTTGGAGATCATGTGGTCCAACACGTTGCTCAAATCATGGGATATCTAAGGCAAGAATGCTTTTTATTTTCTTAATGGCTCTTTTTCTACTTAAAATGCCCAAACCAAACTGGTGGAAAAAGAATGCATTCTGTGTACATAGCTAGAAAAACCAGGTTAAATTTGAAATATGCACAATTCCTGTCTTTCTAACACAGGTATCAATTCAGAATGAATAGCAAGAGACCAACATAGCAAAAAACATAGACATGACTGGCTACAGTCACTACACAGTATCAGAGTGGATCTGTAATGATTTGTTGTATTAAGATACACACAGTAATTTAGGTCTTGCAACCCTGAGAATGAGTGCAAAGTTCTGAAATAATGAATGGCCTGGTGTGAAGAAAACTGATCAGCAGTCTCTTTATACTGCATTCAAAACAGCTTCACTTCCCTTTGACTTCTCTTCCCCTTTCCAAAAACCGAAATGTGATTTCAACCTTCCTTTTGTGAGTTTGGCCCCTGCCATGCCAGATATCCCTGCTCAGTGGAGAGCTGCATTCCATCCAGTCCCGTACACTTACCCACAGAAAGCACAGTGCAGAGCTGCTCAAGGCTTAACGTCTTCTTGGACACAGCTCTCCTTGATCCCAACCTGCTCTACATAAAGAGTTTGTGCCCTTTCTGTGGAGAGCCTAACTAAAGACAGGTCCTGGAGCTGGCCACTGAAGGAACTCAAGCATAGAAATTGCCAAGAGGTGTGAAGACAGGCATTGCAAGCAAGATAGAAGCAGATAAGTTGTTGTGGAGAACAGGGTTTGGTCTGATCTGCTCCTAACTCACTGCCCTGATAATTTCCTGATAGCTCAGAAAACATTTTGGGGTAATTTATATTTTTACAAAAAACCATAGATTCCTATCCAACTGATGAAAGAAATTTCTTTAGCTTTTAATGTCTTAACAGCTGAATTTGAGAAATCAGAACTTAATGTTATACTGAAGTGTTAGCACAGTCTCAGCTCCATTCAAGTCAATAGGTGCCTCATCTCTGACTTCACTCTGAGTAGCTAGTGTAGGCTTATTTTAGTAACAAACCCTGTATCACAGCAGCTATAATAAAGACATCATGTAGAGAAATCAGTTTGAGTATGATACTTGGAAAGCTTCAGGAAACAAAATTATTCCAATGAGCTTCTGTAAATGTAACTTCTACAAGAATAACAATATCTCTTTCTTGGTCTCATTTAATAAGCAACATGTTTACCAGTTCCAGGTAGCAGTGATTTCAATAGGCTCAACCAGAACACAGTCATTGAGCTGCAGTTTCGAGTAAGTCCTTCCTTTCCTTCAAACACGGACAACAGGAACATCAGTTATCCACATGCTGCTGTTAAAAATGATGAGGCTTGTTTTTACTGAAACCCTTCCTGCTGGTTTTCCTGTGTAGCCACAAGCAAGTCAGGCATGGGGCCTGTGTGTCACTTCAGTTTCTCTGAAATGAAATGAGCTTGGCTACCAGCTTCTCAGGAGACAGGTAATGATCAAGATTTTGGACTTTTGACTGGCTGCAGCACAGAAGAGCGAGGTGATTTCATTGTTAATATTCTCATACATTCATCCTATAATAATTTATGGTACCAGCCAAGAATTACTCCTGAAAGAAATGTGGAAGATCAGTCCTCTCAAGCTGTTCTGTGAGCAAAAGAGCCAGTGGGATTCCTACAGTTTTGAGATCTTTGCCTCCTAAACTCTGCTCCTGCCCATAACAGTAGCCCTGCTGCATGTTCCCTGCAATGCCCACTGGGCAGGCACAACACACATTGAGTCATCCATGGACTGACCAGCTGACCTGGTTATATAAAATACCTGTGTTCTGCCTACCTTTTTCTCATGGGAGTCATTGAAGCTGACAAGTCTGTTCTCCATGCAGCTATCATTTTTTCAGTAAAAAATCCCCTCTTAGTGTCACACTTGAGAATTCCACAGGATTTAAATGCAGCTGGTGTTGGCCAGAAGGCCTGGAAGCTATGGGTCAGGGTAAGAATAGATGGATCAACTACAAAAATCTTCTCTCCTTAGGAAACTGGGGATGTTTCTCCCAACCCTAATGTGTGGGATGGAAATACAGTATCAAGACTACCAGACAACCTTCTGTTTTATGGCAATAAAATGTGATACAATAAGCTAAAGGCATTTTCATGTTTTAAAATAATTTCCTGATGTTGTCATGACAGGACTGAATCCTTTTTCATGTTCTAGATAAACATTTAACAATCTTGTCTCTTAATATAATTATTCAAGATTTTTCAAACGTCTTGGTTTGGGGATAACTCAACATTTCTATAGCATATTTTATTGCAAATTGCTAATATGATGGATTGGATAGAGACCATAATTTTGTTTATAGATTTCATATGGAAAAATGTCATATATCAATAAACTACATTTCAAATACCTGGGAAATAGAAAGTATTGAGCCTAATTCTAAAGCTGTCCTTTTTACAATTGAATCTAGTTCCTCAGTCTTAAGATCAGTATTCCATTAAGCCACAGCTGATGAAAGAAGTTAGGCAAAAGCAGAAGCAGCCTGTTCTTTGGCCTCACTAACTGCAGACAGTCCAAACAGTTATTTTAATACATCTTCCTCTCTAGGAGAATTATAGTGTCATGCATTTGTGCTTATAATGTTAGCACTGACAGGAAGGTCATAGGTAAGTTCAGATAAAAAACTGAGTGTGCTTTTACTTAAGCTAACATCGACACTCAGGAAGGCCTGCAGCTGTACCTACACCAAGGGGGAGTAGTGCTACAGTGAAAGTGCCAGAGATATTAGTCATCTCAATTAATTCAGTCAATGTAAAATGTTCTTTGTGGAGGTTAAGTGCTAAGCTAGTGTGTCCAGTTGGACGTGGCCAAAGACTCACCTTAGAAGCAAAGGAGCAAGAGTACATTTTTAAATGGACTTTTAATAGGAACTTTTGGAAATAAGCCACTAAAATGTCTTCTTTCTCTTACATTAATGACCCTAGCAGAAATTGCCTTTCAATCACCTTCTTACATGTTAAACTTCCTTACAAGCGCAGCACGCTTGCCTTGTGGCTCACTTTCCTGCTATATAGTGTGTCAAAGAAACCTAAAAATGGATTCTTAACTTACTACAGATCATTGTAACTACATGGACGTGACTCAGGCATGATTGTATGAAGAAAGAGGGGTTTTTTTTATTCAGCTAGTAAAATACATTTCTTTTCCCAAGAGGCCCATGTCTCTTCCATGGAAAAACATACCATATAGTTATGCAACTCTTAATTAACAAGAATTGGCTCTGAATTCTCCTGTATAAGATGTTCTGGCCTGCACTGCTCTACACTGACAGCTTTAACTCAGTATCTTCAGTAATGCATAACCATTTGCTCTGTGCTTCTCCATGGGACAGATCACCGACTTCTGCACAGTCCCTGTGATATCAATCAATCAATCAATCAATCAATCAATCAATCAATCCTGTCTCCAGTTGGAGACGCAGTTTAGTCAGCTCCAATGAAAGGTTTCATTTTTTAAATAAAAAATTCAGATGAAGATTGCTGCTTTAGCTGTCTGTGATTCAACTGCTTGTGAAAAATCGTAATATCCTGTAATATTTATTGTTTGAATAGTACTGATGTACCAGAGTGATAAAGTAAGATGGATTGTAATTTTCAGTGAAAATAAGGTATTTGTGTCCAGAGGACCTGAGGACTTGCATGGGACATCCAAGAAGAAAAGATAGCTTAAAAGGCATACCACAAGGTGCAGAACCCCAGTTTAAACCTCATTTGAAGTGGAGTTGTTGGTACTGTGTTTCTGAGACATAAATCATATTGGCCACATCCAGCAGGAAACATTGACCTGCTACCTAACCTCTGTAGATTCACTTTAGACAGAATCACAGAATTTGGTGTTTGATTGATCCCTCTACAAGCTAATTCAGCATATTGTGCTGACAGAAAATAGCTAGTTTTGGTTTGGGTGGGCATAAGGTTTTTGTCATTGTTAACCACTGTAGAACACAAAAGCACAGAGAGGCAAAGTCACTTGGTAGGCCAGAGGGGCACAGCTTCCAAGTTTTTTCCAATGCCCGTGCAGTGGACTGACCACAAAACTTCATGTGTTGTTTAAAATATTGAAATGGCCTCCGACATTTCAGTGTCAAAATCAATAGCATTCTGATGAATTGGAATGTTCTTTTTCTTCTCCCTTCCCCCCTTTTCCACATTTTTAATCTCTTTCTCTCTGCTGGTATACTAAATACGTTTTGAGGTTTCAGACAAATTTGGAACATTTTAGTTTTCAGTTTTAATTAGTAGACATCAGAGGATCTGACCCCTTTTATAATAACCAGAAGGGTTGAATAATCGAGGTCTGAGTAGTCAAGGTCAAAATAGGTTGCTTAATGTACATCTTACAGTTATCTAACACTGATTCTATGCACCATATATGTTAAACTACAAAATCTTTAGGACCCAAAGATCTGTTCTCTGTGAACAAATAAACAAGGTACACTTTTAAGACTGGAAATTATTAATGTCATAGTTGCCTAAACATTGCATGTAGTAGCAGTGCATCTGCTCATGTTTAGGTAGGTTCACGTTAGCAATAATACTTAGAATAAAGCTGCTTCTGTCTTTAATACAGGATCTGTTATGTCACAGGAGGTTCAATGTCTGCAGCACAAGCACAATTACATAACGATGCATCACCCACAGTATCTATTAGTGTACATTAGGCAACAAGGATGAGAGGCATATGCTTAGAGGGATCAATGTTCCTGTTAACACATTGCATTGGAGATGTGAGCAGGCACCCCCATGAAAATGGGTCCAAGGAGCAGGTGGCTTGATTTTCTTGAGGCATTTTTCTCCTTCTTCCTAAAAGTCAAAATGAGATTGTCTGTGTTTGGTTATGCTAATCTGTTTTCAAAGCTTGATACAATTTGTCAGAGCAGACTATTTCACCTTTATAAAAAACTCTTAACTTGGGGCGCTTCTTCTGCAACAACGGGTTCAGGAGAGAAAAGGCAGAAATTGGTCTACACACGGAGCTACACAGCAGCACCAGTTCATGGTGCTGCTTACAACACCACACCTGTGCATTTGGAGGCTCAGGAGGAACACTGGAAACTAAATAATGCTCTTGCACATGCATGAGCCAGTTTAACTAAACCATGACAAGCTCGTACATAAGCAGGTAAGGTTTTTTCCAACTTTAATGATTGTACGATTATTTCTAGAAAGCTGCTTTCTATCTCTAACATTCAGATTACCTGCTTCAGTCAAGTAATTATTTTTCTTCACTTTTTTGAAAGAATAAACTAGAAATAAGGTGCTTACACCAGAAAAGCAGGAAGAAACAAATTGTTATACAAATACTATGGGTCCCTTAACAAGAAACGGTTCAAAAGAGGGCAGGGTGGGGCATTTAACTGGCAAGCCATGTCATGTACTTATATACTGTGTACTTCAGTGGTTACTCAACAGGTCCGTGTCCTACAGTGTGTTTTTATTTCCTTGAACTTTCCTTCCCCTCCTTGGAAATCTTGGAGCAGTGCAGTGAGATGTAAAGAGCATTATTAGTCAGCCCTCTGCTGCTTTGGTTCTTGGCCTGGTGTCCTGATACAGACTGAAATCAGGGCCTGTTCAAATCAATATACCTCACTTTGAATGGAATGTCTGAAGGCAAACCGCCCATCTGCAGTTTTCAGTGTAGTGGTCACCACTGGCAGAGACACTGAGAGAAGCAGTAGTAAGCTCAGCATCTGCCACAGATAAATCAGCTACAGAAAGTGAATCGAGAGCTCAGTGCTCCCCATCCATTGGGGAACCTGGGGGGAGCCATTAATGCAGAGTTCACTGCTGTGAACTGGCAGCTTCAGAGGCTGCTTCTCACACACTGCTCGAAGCACCAGGAACTGATCGCAGCCTGCATTTTAAACACTACCCAGTGAGGCAGAGGTGACTCTATGGGGAGATTGGGCTTGGGCAGTATTCTACCACAGGGCATCTCACCCAAGTGAGGCAATCAGTTGGCCCAGCTTCAGCCTCAGGCATTTACTTTGAAATTCGCTCTCTCCCTGACACATCTTTTGTTGAGAAAAAACCATTATATGACAGAAAACAGGAATTAAACCTCAACGCATTTGCTAGCCCTAACGTTTGCTCTATACATAACTAATGCTTCTTCTAGAATCCGAATGACTTACAATAAAAACATAAGAATTAATGTTTTATAAAGCTGTAAGAAAAGACTTTCCAGTACAGTGCAAAAATGCAATACATCCCTCACATCATGTTTACTCTTCACATCAAGCAGCTGTAAATGCCCCTCTTCTTTTTAATTTTGCTGCAGGTGCACTTGTGACCTTTTCCTTCCACTTTTATGTAAACGTTAAGGCAAATTGCAATCTCTAAATAGCCTTCTTTCTGGAGAGTGTGTGATATGATCTTGAAGCACCTTTTCAACCTCTTTACTTTCTGTGTTTTACCAGTGCAGTCCTGAGATAAGCAACTGAGCTTTCTCCTCGTGTGAGGAGCCTTCAGTGGGAGCCATTACTCAGCTTAAAAATCCAGTGGGAATGTTGTCAGCAGAGCTCTTCCCCAGCTCTGGGACAGCACATGGGCAGGGAGAAAGTAAGGCTGGTATGAGAGAGCATCTCACTGGCTATTTAGCTGAAACATTTATTATAAAATCCCTCAGTCTTTGCTTGAGCAGAAGTTCATGGTCCAAGGAATTCCTATCTGGGCCAGTACAGCACAGCAAGTTGTAGCGATGCTAAGCCAGTGCCACAGAAACCCAGACCTGGCTGATAGTCAGTTTAACAAACACCTGGTATCTCTCGGAGATCAAGTGAATGTAATATAATTATTAACCTGCTACATCAACAGAGAAAACTAATGACAGCAACCAGTTTGAAAGGTCTTATATAACAAACAAGTCAGGTCCAAAAATCTCAGCACAGATGCAATAATCCTCTTATTTATATATCTCTTTTCTGAGGGGATGAAGGACTCTTAACATTTCAGTACTGGAAACGTCCACTGATGATGCACGTTGGAAGAAAGATACTCAGTATCCTGAAGGACTGAGGTAGCTGAGAGTCTTTAAACCACAGCAGGCGAGGTAATACTGTCAGGCTGCACTATTCACACAGAAGGCACTGAGCAATGCAGGTGCAGCTGGTGCCTAAGAGATGTTCTTTAAGAAATGTTCTCCAACCTTCAAACAAAAAATAGCATGTTTCTCTCTAGCTGTGGCAGATAATTTCCAGCAGGGTTTTGCATTTGGATGTGTTTAGCAGAGATTTATCATCTTAAGGATCCGGTGAGCTTTGTCCAAAGTCAAGGCAGGATGGCCCATGCAATTATGTTTGTGGCAACAAACAATATCCAGTGAGCGGCCTAAAGCCTTGTGCACAGCTGAAACCATAATTTTATTCTTTACATTAAACTTTAGTTATTCTCCAGGTGCTCTTAAACCTCTTGTTTTCAAACTAAACCAGGGTCCTTGGCACAAAATAGCAATCCAAAAGTGAAATCACCCAGTTTTTAGTACCATGAGGGTTTACTTGCCTAAAAGCAGCACAATTTAAATCAGACCCAAGTTAACTTTTGCTGATGTTATTGCCACTTTCTGATACGGGAAAAATCCCAGCCTAAATCTTATCTGAAAAGGTAGTATCTACAAAAGACTAAATTATCAACTGGTTTTATAAGTCCCTATATAACAGTGGGACTCACCCTACTTTCCCAACTAAGATTAATCAGCAGAAAATATTTTTCCACACCAATATTTGTATTGCAAATGATTCAAGCAGCTCATGTAGCATAGTGGGTGCACGTCATCATCTTTGCAACTCCCTGGAAAATGTACTGAAATAGAGGCACCTACCAGAGTGTGCCAGTTTTTTGAATCCCCTATCCAAGGAGAGGGTGCCCTCATGAGATCCAGTCGTTCTAAAAATACATGTGATTTTGCTCAAGCAGGGATAAAAGCTGTGATAAAAAAGTGTGAGGAGTAGAAAAATTTATAAAGGTTTGTAAGGGTGGGAGAAAGAGTCACACTTTACTTTTCTGAACCCAATCCTGGAGACTTTCAAAGGCAGGTATTAAGCTCACAAAGTGTATATGCTGGTCCTGCCCACTTAATCTAGTGTGGTTGCAGGTTCCAGGCTAAGTTGCATTTACAAGGAGACCCCAGGTGGAAGAAACAAGCTGGCTTTCTGTCCCCATCCCTTTCTGAATGTGATTTAACGATCCTTTATAAGCTACATGTCCCTTTCCCCATCTCTCAAGATGTAAAAAGTTGTTTTGACTTTCCCACTGATTTGCTTTTGTCTGCCCCCAGATTTTCAGCAATGCAAATGTGTTCCTGGCAAACAGGAGGCGCCATCTTTGATGTTTGGTTTAATTACCAGCAATCAGAGCACAAGGCAGGGAAGAAAGGATGCAAATCTCAGTGCAGAGCCTTTCCATACAGAGAACATATATTTTACATAAGCATGTAGGTCAACTCCCACTCCTTTTGGAAACACCTGTCCAAGGCTCCTGCAAGCACCTCAGTGCTTGGTCATTAATTTGGCCCTAAATAACATAATCACAGGAACAGGTCTGGAGAAACTGACACTCTGCTTCATCTTCGAGGCATACACTGACATGAGTGATCTAAGAACACAGGTTCCCATTTCAAAGAAACATAGGGTGGGTTTGTTTTCATTTTCCTTTTTTATTTTTAATTGAAATACCACATTCTTTCTAGGAAGAAAGTCTATGCACCATCTTGCATCCTTACTCTGAAAGACTGGGGTGCTAATACAGCATTTTGGATTAAAAACATTTAGTCCCCTCACAAAGGCACAATGCTTTAAAATTATTTAAGAATTAATTTTTAATTATTTTTACACAAATCATAATTAAAAATCCATGCAAGCCTGATCATGACAGGACACATACAGAGCCAGAAATGGATTCTCAGTTGTAGCTTATTCAGTTGTCAGGCTTAGGCAAAGGAGCCTTATTGCTGGAGTTTGTTCTGGTTTACTTTGCTCCTGTAACCTGTGAAACTGCTGCGGTGCTGCCTTGAGGCATTCTCTAATCCAGTGCCACAGACAGCAACGACAACTAATTGACCAATTTACAGGTCGGGCATCTCGTTCCTTACAACCATCAAATGTCTTCAAAGAATCCCTGATGAAGTTTAAACATTAAGCTTAACCCCCTTTGGCCAGATTGTGACATAAAGACTGATTCATTCAAAAGCTGCAGTTTTCTACAGCTCCTTTTTACTGTTACTTTTTTTTTCTTTGAACAGTTTTAGCCTTTTTAACCTTCAATAGCAGATGATGCAGCAATTAGAAAAAAAAATAATTAACCATTAGCAAAATATATTTTCTTTCTCTCCTGACTTGCAAACACTGAAGTGTTAAAAAAAATAAATTTTGTCATGTTAATTTCCTAGATGAATAACACACTTGTACACTTGTCACTGTAACACATACTTTCAATACTAAGTAAGGGTTACTGCCATAACCTGGAGACTTCCATGCAGTGCTGTAAGTAAGGAATTTTGTGTTCCTGCAGTTTTGATAATTTAGCTACAGCTCTGGCCCGTCTTACTATGCAGCTTATTCCCAATTCATCTTCTGTGCTTACAAAATACCAGATAAAAATAGATTATTGTCCTGTCTAAATTCCCATAATCCTTGTGATCATTAAAAATAAAGTCATGCAACTGTTCTTAGTCAGGATTTCACTAATTAGTACAACTGGCACTTCTGACCTTGTGATATCTACCCTTCATACACTCAGGTTGGCTGTGCTGCCTGCATTACCACACATAGCATATATAACACCTCCTTACACAACAAAGTGCTGGAGAGAGAGATGCAAACTAGAAAATAAAGGTCAGGAGCCTTTTGCATGGTCATATGGAGTTTCTCCACATCCTTGTTCTTTGGCTTGACTGAATATTTTGTATTTATTTTCATATACCACATTAAAGAGTCCCAAATAAAAATCAGGGACAACTTTCCATAGATCCTTTAGGGAGACAGAGCTATTCCCCAAGAGCTTTTGACCAGCAGCTCTTGTTCAGGTTAGCAGTGTGTTGGTTTCTGTAACAACTCCTTGGATCTCAAAGCTTATAAAACTTAACCTGAGGGGGGTTTGTTTTGTTTTTTAAAAGAAGACATACTAGGATCAAGGAAGCAATTTCCCTGTTCTCTCACTTTACTCTGTGGGTCAGCTTTATCTTTTTAGTCTTCTTCACTATGCAATAAATTTAAATGTGTGTATTTTTGTGCATGAAATTAAAAACTATTGGCAGCAGATTTTTTTTTTTGCTGTAGCTGCTAATATATTTATTGTTTGATTTATATGTGTCATGGGAGCCAGGAAATCACTAATCCTTTACTAAATCTAATCCTCTCACTATCAAGCTGTATGGATAAGTATTTAAATAAATTGTACTGATAGGGCAATCAATTCTCCAAATGTTATAATAAAAATCAGAAGGAATTTAACTATGCAGGTGATGAATCTAACAGAATGAGCACAGAAATTTAATTAGCTCAGAGAAATACTCAGTCATGTTAGACTGATAGAGGGATATAAAACTAGGAAAGGTAGAAAAAAAGAAAAGCTCCATCAGGGTTTGGTTTTGGGTTTTTTTTCAAACTTCTCATAACACAAGAGAGAAGAAACAACCAATACAAAACCAGAAAATTTAAAAAGAATGAAGCTTTTTCTGAAAGCAAGTGGACTTTTGACAGAGCTTCTAGGAGGCCGGCAGGACTGATTAACCTCCTCAAGCTCAAAAATCATCAGGTCAACAAAAAAACCCCAAACCCAAATCCTGACACAGGAGGCAAACTAAAAGGAAAACAAAACAGGGATATATATATATTTCAGTGGGCTAAGACATAAGCCAGCTTCTAATGGAAGGGTTGGGCAGAAAATTCCTATAGATAGCAAGGTTATTCGAGGCTTGTCCACTCCAGGGATCCTTACAGTTTACCCTGAGGCACTTGTCCTGGCTATTCTGGGTGTGAGGATAGTGGCTCAGACATATCTGGGGCCTGATTCTCTACACAGCTCCATTCATCTGTGTTTACATAACAAAGGAAGGCATTTTAATAGTTAGTCCAAAGATGAAAATTATGAAGCATTCTGAAAAGTTAGCATTATATTTATTGCTATTTCTTGCAGAACCAGGGTTTGTAAGCCTGGAGCAGAAAAAAGACACATTGTATTGAGACAGTAAAAGCATAAAAAAGGAATTTGCCATTTAGCTACTAATAAAATTATGTTTCAGACTTTTTGGTCAAAGCCCATCAATTATTTAGTCTTGTTACCTGCATAATATAGGTCACAACCTCCCACTGTAATTAGGCTAAATAGTACCGACTTCTATTTCAGCTCCGTAATAAAATATTTAAAACAACAGTTCTGATTTCAGGACTTGAGGAATAGAGAACCAAACACATGGCCAAGCTGGGGCTTTCCTTCCCTTCCTCATCCTGAGCCTGGCTTTATTCTGCACCGAACTGCTGCATCTTCAGTCCTTTTTTCCAGACTGGATTCCATGAGAGTACCTGCTGAGTATTTGTACATAACATAATGGTATTTTACTTAACTCTTGGATAAACTAAGGAGACTAGACTTTCTTCTTTCACTTCATTGAGTTTCTCCAGATTTCTCTGTTTGGGGTCCTTTAGGGGTTGTGTTGGTACAGCTTCACTTTGTGTGTGTATAAGGTGACTAATGCTAAAAATTGACCTTGATTTAGAACCTTCTCTCAGTGCAACAGAGAGACTTGTGTAAGGGGCACGCAGTAGCAACTTCTGGTGACTGTCCTCCTATGCACACTCCTCTGTCCACTTAGCAAATACTGAGTTGCCTGCAGAACACGCTGTTGTTCTCCATGTTATGTAACAGCTGCAGTGCAAACATAAAATATCAACCTCCACCTTATTAGTGCTACTGTAGGGGAATGGGTGAAGTAAGAAAAGCCACCAGCTACAACCTTCAGTGACAATGGAATCGATAGTCAAATTGGAATAAGCAGAAAATTTACTTGACAAAAACTAATCCAGTGCTAGTTGAGCAATATTATTTCAGCAAACATTACTGCAAGCTTGTGGGCAATTAACAGAGCTTAGTTTTAACTCTACTGAATATTAAATACTATTTATAGCTCTTTTTGCTGTTAGTTTTGGCTTAGAACCTCCCTGGAAAAGCAACCCCACCCTAGTTATAGGATACAAGGTTCAGCTCTGAACACTCTTAAAATTGCACGTCTCCGGCGAGGTCCTGTAAGTCATTGGCTGTGGGTAACAGAGCAAGGCACTGCACATAAAATGTTCCACTACTTTTGCCAGCTGTGAGAGAGTATTTAGTCAGAGCAATGGCAAAAAAAAAAACAAACCCAGGCCCAAAACCAAACCCAAGCCATCAGTTCTGTTTTAAGTTTGCCATTTTCAATGCAGGAAAATGACAGTCTGGTCCAGTGGAGGGAATTTTGTTTGTTCTTTAGGATGCCTCACATCCTGTGCGCTTCAAGACAGAGGTGAGAAGGACAGCCCCTGTCTACTAGCTCTGTGTTTGTTCCCTTCAAATACTTGATGAGGAAGACCCAGTGTGTTGGCCTAAGAGAAACACAGAGAAAAGGGAACACAACAACAACAAAAGTATCTTCAGTGTTCCCAAAAGTGCAGAGGGAGAAGAAAACCCACCTTCAGCTTGGGAGAAAGCACTGACTGGCTGGAGGTTCCACGGTGCTGCTGTACCTGTTGCCTCCTCCTCAGGAGTGATGGTGTACAAGGCAAGGGGAATGGGCTTGCTGATGTTATGGGAGGGTGAGACAGAAATTAATCAGTATGAGCATTTAACAGCATTGCATCTGAATCTGAAGTTTTGGCTTCTAGCATCTTGTGTGAGGGTGGATAAAAATCAACTAAGATTGTGGGGCAAAGGGGAAAAAAGAAGGTCCAGATTGTAGCAAGCCAATGACTTCGAGAGCCCTAGCTCTGAGCTGGGAGTGCAGAGCTCCATCAAAGGAAACAGCTGGAAGGAGCTGTGAGCAGCCAGCCAATCCTGAGAAGTGAAGAAAACCTGGGTTTCAGGACTAGGCAGTGTTTATTTCAGCTCAAAGCTAGCCAGTCATGCCTAGTTTAAAAACAAGAAGACTCTGGGGAGGGAAACACTGATTTACAAATTCTTCTCTTCCATCTTGCCTAGCTCCTAGTCAATATTCAAAATTTGGTCTCATTAATGCTGCAGAGAGAAATCCTACTACTCTCTGCTTCTACTTAGTCTATCTGCTCAAAGGGTCAAATCTGCCTTTTTATTTATTTCAGTGTAATTCTTTACAATGGAAATTCTGATGCAGCCCTCAGTTGCCAGAGTCTTTCAACTCTTGTCGGTGCCTTCTGTGGGTAGTTTCTCCTCCTGGGAGACATCTATTCCTTGTGGCCAGATGACCTTTCTTTTGCTCAGCATCAAACTCACACTGTATTTCGGCCACTCAGCAACTTGTCCTCATTAATAACAAATTGGTAGTTTAAAAAAAAATTGTATTTTATTTCATGTCACTTATGAAAACACTGTACACTGCTTAACAGATTTGCACAACTATACTAGTCCACTGCAAATCAAAAATTCCCTCACCAAAAGTAATTTAGGATAAATCAAACTTTTAGTTTTTCTCTTTCAGATTCTCAAGTGAGATTATGAATCTCTCAACTAGATTGTCATACAATAATCAGTTCTCTAATACAATAATCAGCCACATTTGCCATCTCACTGAGTTGAGTCTTGTAGTTTTGTTTAGCAAAGCCAGCACTGCTCTTCCCCAAAGCCACATGGATGTGCCCTACTGAGGTTAGCTTATTATTTATTCATTGCATAGACCTAGAGTTTGATCTTATTGATCTGTGTCACAACATGCACTTTTTTGGAAGTTTTCCAAGGTAAACTTAAAAATCTGCACATCACCATCCAGGGAGCTCCCTGTCACCTTTAGTGCTCATAAATCCTCTATCTGTCCTTGTCAGCCTTTAATACTTGTACAATAATGTTATTTACAACAAACTCTATCAATTATTTTTAAGCAAAAATACCAGTAGTCTTTATGCAGCTTCACTAGACGGTAGCACTAATTGCTCTGAAATTTCTGATGTATCACGTCTCCAACCTCATGGAGAAGTCTTCGTCAAACCACCAGGCTATCTTGGTACAAAAACCAGACTGACATTAGAAGGGACAACCAACCCAAGAGACTTCTTCCTTATTCCACAGAGAACCTAAGGATTTTTGAGAAGTTTACATAGCTGGAATCTGCTAGTGCTTAACTACATTAACAAGAAAACCTTTTTTCCCTCAGGAGATACTTTTTCTTCACTTTTGAGATCAAAGTAACTGCAGCAGGTAACATGTCTGACCATCCCAGGTGCCCATTTTTACCCCCTCTGGACCCGTGGCACATTGCGAGCCCCATTCTTCACTTCTGCCCATTACTCTGCAACTTCTTTCAAAAGGAGCCCCCCTTTTACCACCAGCTACATAGTTATGTACACTCTGTAATTCTATTTTATAGTCTCTATAAAGCACACAGTGGCTGTCAGGGAGGCAGGGGTAAAGAAGGGGGGGAAACACCTAGAACTGGAACAGAACTGCAGCAATTCCCCCGTGCCCTAAGTTTACCTGTAGCAAGCCTTCCAGTGCCCTTCACAGAGTGAACTCAGGATGAATGTCTTTCTTAAAATCGAGACAAGATGGTTCTTTGTAAATCAGAGTAAGCACACGACATTCACATACCTGTTTTATTTGATGCTTCAGCTGAAATTAGTGGTATTTATAAATGAAGAGCATCCTTTCAGAAAGGCTGTGACAGTTACTGGAACAGTAAAAATACAATAGAGTCCTGAGAGATAAAAATTTATTTATCTGATCAGCATGTCATGATATGGTCACAACTCATACAGCTGACATTCTCATAGCCAAAAGAGAGATGTTTTTTCTTTTTAAAAATACATTTTTCCTTCCAGCAGGAAGGATTTTTTAAAACAAACATTTCACACTAGGCAGGAATTAAAAACAATGGCTTTTTCAATATGACAACACGGCTGGTAAACACTGGATCCCCCACCAGTGACTTAATATTCAGATTTCAAGTTTTCCCTCCCGATTCCCCCCCACCCCTCACAGGAAAACACCACACAGAAAAACAAGACAAAACCCAGAAGGGGAACAAAGAGGTAGACGTCACTACAACCATGGCGCTGTTTTGGAAATTGTGCAAGATGTCTCATGATGCTCCAAGGAGTTCCTTTTTCCTTTGTTACACATTGCAGTATTGCACACCAGCAGTTAACACAAAAGGTGACACGGAGCTAAGAGCTATCATTAGCGAGAGATGCCAGGGCCACAGAATGAATGGTGCTGTTCCACCTGATATTGCTTTGCCTAGCTAGAGTTGATTAAAAACAGACCACGCTTTAAAAATATATGTATCTCAAAATGATTACAGGCTTGCTCGCCATAAGGTTGGAGTCCCATTGTTCCAGGATGGTGGCAGCCCAGGGTTGATGGGGCTCAGGTTCTGCTCTTGGCACACCGTCAACTCTTGGAAACTTTAAGACTCATTGCTACACACACAGTGACTTGCAGAGAAACTCTGCAGCCTGAGCACTGGCACAGCTTCCAGAGGGCGCTGGAGTGAGTGAGGGCTGCAGAAGCTGCTTTCCCCTCTCTTCCCTACTGCTCCACTCCTCCCCTTACCACTTCTAGCATAGAAACATTTCTCTCTGTGTCCTTCCTCATGAACGCTCTAATAAACAACGTTATCTATCACAAACTAACACTGCACCTGTGTAGTGAACCGAAGTATTATTTTACTATTTGTGGTGTTTATGGTAAGCACAATAAAGGTTGTGTATCTTATTAGTTATAAGATTAATAAATACAACCATCAAAGAAAATAATCTCATCTATTAAGGATTAGAAGTATATAAAAATAACCTTGAAAAAAAATCAACCCCACACAAAAAAAAAAAAAAAAGGAAAAGAAACCTAATAATCTTCATATAGAAATGTTGCTTCTGTCTACATTTCTGCAAACAGCTTGGCTGCTCAAAAGATCTTATTAAAAAATCCAATTAAATCAATTCAGCAAAATAACTCCAAACATGACCAGACCTTTGCAAAACCACTGACAGGCACTCCAGCCTTCGGCATCCATCTTATGATATGAAACAAAAATGCAGGTAACACAGGAGGGAAGAAGAAAATTGGAGGTGAAAATAACTGGTATGAAAAAACCCTCTTCATCATACAATATGAACATCATGGTAGAGTAATTTTAAGGAACTAACTCACTTTAATAGGACAGTTGTTCAGTGAATAATTACTTCATTATCCCGTGATAAAACAAAAGGTCTAATTTTAAAATGCACAGAATCCTTTCAATGACTTATTTTGTATCACAGCCAGGTAACCTACAGTTTTTACTGAAAAAGCAGAGCTGCTCAGAAGCATTCCTAATGTATGCTGACATTTTAAACCAGAGTAGTTTCTACTTTGATCTTCCAATTGTTGTGGGGTTTTTTGTGTTTTTTTTTTTTTAAAGAAGTGTAAAAACTATCAAATATGCAATTTTGCAAAATAACTCTTTATTTCATATGGCTCCATTATTTCCAAACAATACAGTATCCCAGATGTATAATTATTTTGTGTCATTGTATCAGATCACCACAAAATCTCCAGCTGACTGTCAAGATAATGCATCCAACCCAGGGCTCATGATTTGGAAATCCCAGTTTTAAGTACCTTTGGTCCCAAAATTTTATGTCAAGGCAAAGTGGAGCAGTTGAATCCTGTCACACACAGTGATCGGTATCTGTTATTGTCTTGTACAAACAGGTGAAAAAAGTTAACAGCACTTTATGGCAGTGACACACAACAAAGAGTTACATCATTTGCAAACCAAGTGAATAATGAACAGTACCACAGTGATCGCTGCATTTTTACTGCAGTAAGATGCATCTAATTTTTGATGCTGGGGTGGAGGACGGAGAGGGAAGCTTTTAATTTTCCAGAGAGAGAGTTAAACTGAAATCTCGTTTTTCAACATCTGGTGAGAGCAACTTCAAATAAAAATCCCTCCTGCAAGAGACACCATGGTTGCAAAACTTGACAGAACCATATGTGGAGTCCAAGTGAGCCCATAATGAAGGTGCACTCACCCCAGGGCACTGAAGAAACACTGCTCTGTGTGGATGGGCAGATGCTCTTCACATACTGGGATTCAAACAGCAGCAAAGCTAAACCATGAGGACTTACACAATTTCAATTGTAACAACTTGCTTATGAACAATTAAATGTAGAAGAGAGATGTTTTGTGTGCAACCCTGGCAGAGAATCATCTTTATTCACAATACACTCAAATTTCTCTGTTCTCACTCCGGTGTGCAACAGCTTTCAGTTAGCATTTTTTCCTGTGGATTTTTCATTCTTGATCATTTTACACATTTTCCCATTAATATAAATTCAAAGTTCTATTAATTTGTGATCAACTGTATGGTTCATTAACATAATTTCCTACCAAATGCATTTTGAACTCTCCAGAGGAGGAAGCCCATGGATGGCACAGCAAGATGCCCACTACATCCACAACACCAGCCAACTGCCAGAGGGTAGAATCGAACAGCAACGGACAGGAGTGCATGTTTTACAGAGTAGCCTGCCAAGCTCTAAACCGTCTGGACCAGCATGGTATTTATAGCACAGAATTTCCTAGATACTGTACCCATTTTATGTTTTTCCCTTCATAGCAAAACTTTTAGCCAATTTATTCTCTTTCACAAAGCAGCATCCAAGATTGCGCTGGGAGGATACTTGGGAGTTGCTTAACAACAGTTTCATTCCACTGTCATCTACAGCAACTCAGCCATAAGGAGACATGAAGTCAGGCGCTCTTCACGTTTTCCAGTGCAGGCAGGAAAGAAGTCTAGGACCTAATACTACTTACTCACCCTACCGAAACAAGAGTCAGTGCTTGAAAACAAATGTCTCGCAATAGTAAGAAGTACAGAGGAACAAACTGAAAATGAACAGAACCAGATAAATCAAATGCTTATCTGAAACGTTATTGCGCGTTATTAATTTCTTTAGGCAGCACGTGAACACTGCAATCCACTGGGAAAAAAAATTTAAAAATTCTGCATTTGAAAAAACAAGATGCTCTTACATGGAGTTCACAGGGTCTATAAAGAACAATCTCCTGATGTGAGTAACTGCTGTGCAATCTGCTTACACAAACTTCCCTTTTTATATCACTCCAGTCTGTCCTAGCTCAAAATAAAATGAGCTGCACTATGGCCATCTGTGGTTCTGAACAAACTACCTGGTGGAGGACAGTAGTAAGTAGCTTTGCCACCTGCGTTTTGCAGTTTTAAGAGTCAGTCCCACATGCAGCAGAAATAACCACTTACAGCCTAACCATGCTAGGCTGCCCCAACACCCTCCTGCAAAATGGCAGATTAAATACATTCATTCCATCAGCTGGACTTCAGCAAGAGCAACACCAAAAAAACAAATACTCCCCAGACTGCTTCCTTGATCAGGGCATATCTCCCTCTTTTCAATGGATTTTACAGTACACCAGAATTCAGGTGTAAAGAGACGGTATTTAGAAACAGTATCTTGCCTAAAACAGGAAGCTACTGGCAACCACTACCCTTTGCCTCCAGGCTGCACTGCTGCAACTGCACTGATACATTTGGGGGGACATGGATGGTATACTGGACAAAGGACTTTTCCACAAAGCCAGGGAAATTGGCATCGCCTTGTGTTTTGGTATGCTCTTTGCTCCCCCATAGAAAGGGAACACGGGCTACATTTTGTATTCTGCACACCACCTACTGTGATTCGTGTAGCAGCAGAGGGAGGGAGAAGGGGAATCAATATTGCTAGCTCAGAGCCAAAACTACTGAGGGCTTACTTTGTTCTCAACGAAATTACTCTGTAAAAGGCAGGATGCCAATATCTGAAGTTCTGGCTACCCTGCTTGTATTTAGAGAGATTAGTTTTATTTTAGGAACAGTTCTCTCAAATCTCTGTATAATCACTTAAACACAATGCCAACCAGACCTGCCAGAAGTAAGGCTGTACATCACAGACATCCTTTCAAAAGTATCCCACACTACACAACTGAAAGTATCTTCTGTTCCCATTTGCCCTTCGGATCAACTCATCCTTCTTCCAAGTAAGACTTTAGCACAGTGGTGAGCTAATTAATACTGCCCTCCATGTAGTTATTCAGAATAATTACCATCCTTTTTTTTTTTTTTTTCAGTAGTAATTTCCTATAGATTTATGATAGTAATTATACCTATTTTTTCTTTTTAAGAAACTAGTTTTTCTTCTATTACTCCTTAGCAAAACATTAAGATGGTTGGCATTGAATTATTTAAAAACTCTCCCACAAGTATATTTAGCACTGTTGCAACTAGCGGGGAGAAAAAGGCCTCTATAAACCATTCAAAGGTCACCTTGGTTGGACTGTAGTATACAAAATACAAAGGTGGCTAAAAATCCCCAGCAGCACCAGCAGACCTTCAGGAACAGCTAGAATCACTCTGACTTCCAATGTGTGACAAATAAAGCTTTCTTCTACTCCCTATGTTTTATGTCTTTCCTTCACTGTATTTTCATCTTGAAAAGTGCATTTTCAAAACTGATGATGATGATCACTGAGATGCATTTTGAACAAAAAGGGAAAATTAACCAAGTGACTGTATATTTTCTGAGTTTCTTCATAATATGAGATACAGGTAGCACATGGAATTGGGAGAGCTGATGGTAAGACCACAGCAGGGATGGGCTGATTCATCACATGTGGATAGCTTTTAATCACACTACAATGCTGCAATGCATTTTTGAGGACCAATTCCTCACAAAACAGACCTTACACTGGATCTTATTTGGGTCTCGGTTTTAGATCAATGTGTCTAGTACAACAACTGCGGACTGTGTAGCCAACAAGATACCACCACCAGCTCTGTTGAGTATCTTTGACTCCAGCACAATGAGTTGCAATAAAGTACAAATTGTGCAAATGAGGAATCTCTACCACACCAATGCTGTACACACTACTGAAGAGACAAGTTGCTGAATTTTCTGAGCTCTAACTACAATGCCAAGAAATACTTGTGGTGACAAAGCTTTCTTGTCACAAACATTCTTCTACGGTGGTTGTATGATTGCACCTTTTGTCCAAATGCTGAATTTGCTTAAGTGTGGGTGAGAGTATACATTTTTAAAAATACAGACAATTTTTAAAATAATACATCATCAGGTCACTATGTTACTGATCTTCACTTTTAGTGGAGTTTAAAATTTCCCCCAAGAGAGGTAAAAGTCCGTCCAGTATTTTCCTTTACGCTTGAATATTCACATTTGCACATACAACATGATACTCATTTTCAAGAGCCTGGATTCCCATCGTGTCCTCAGGTCCCATTCCACTTTTAAAATAGGCAATGATACAAATACTGAAAGATGCAGTACCACATACCGCCTGACAAAAATGCAAATGATTGTATGCCAACTAGCCACAGGTTACTGAGTGTCATCTCCCGAGAAATAGCTTTTGTCTGACCCTTTGGTGGAGGAAAAGCTCCTACAAGAGAAAAGAGAACACATTTAATGCTTCTGTACAGGAATCACCTTGACGCACAGTTCTTTATGCCACCCCTTGCAACACAATAGATTAATTAGTTACTTATGTGCTGTGCTGTTAAACTTGTGAAAGATTCTCCAGCATTATCGGTTATCTTCAGGAAACTAATAAAAGAAAACCAAACCCAAACTCCTAATTATTAAAAACAATTTTAATTTCCTTAAAAACTTTCAGCATAAATTTCAAAGCATTCCTTAGAATACTCTGTCTTCATTGTACTCAACATTTGCAGGGAGATCCGAATGTCAACTAAGTTTTCTCTGTTATTCTTGAAGTTTTATTAGTATCTGTATGATCAAATGGAATGGGTTCTGTATTAAATGTTACAGCTGCCTGGTGATGGTTTTGTATATGTGAGGAAGCAACACACAGGTAAATTCCTGAGGCTTCCCTTGAAAATGTAAATACACAGACATACAAGCACACATTTTTTGAACAACAATTTCCACATGCTGTTTGAACATTCACTGGCCAGTCAGTCACACGGACTAAGGAAACACTACAATTTGTCATGGAGTTTTCCAGAAATACTTTACGCTTAGATGGGAAAGACTGACAAGAGATACAGCTGACAATAATAAAATTTAATTTTTCCATATTTTGACTTTTTCTGATTTGCAACACTAAATTAAATGTGTCTGAATAAATCAGAGCCTTATGATCATGACCAAACTATTTGCATATATTTACATCAGCACATTAAATAATTTGTGTTACATTTAACTGAGATGCACAAAGCTTCGATGATAGATACCCCTTTTGCTGTTGTTAATCCTGAAGAGTGGATATAAATACTCTAAATACACCAGAGAAGATGATGTACTTTCTGCAGCTTTATGGAGTCTCAACTTCTCACAGAACATGAAATTAATGATTCAAAGAGTAAAGACGCAGCAGTGCCAATTTTTAATCTCAGGAACCACGCAATTTGGGCAATTAGGTAACATCAGCAGCTTATATCTATGCTTCATTTGCAATCACTGGAGGAACTGCAATCAAGCATTTAAGAAAAAGTTTTTCTTCCTGCATGAATGCTCTTAAATCAGAAAAAAAAAAAAACCAACACCTAAGAAAAAGCCTAAAAAACCCCTTGATGAGCCCCATCCACCTCTCACTGATGTGTATTTTCACACATGGACAGATGTGCTGCATCATTTATTCCCCAGTAACTCTCATGGCTAAGCTGCTGTTTGTCCACTCTACGCTGCATTTGTTCTTCCATGACCCATTTGTTTTTCTGTACCAACACTAACTTCTGGTTTAAATAACCTTCCTTTTTCTTCAGTGCATACAGATGGCAGCTCTCTTTCCCCTCTCCCAAGCTAACTTATATCTTTGATCGTTCGCTTTCCCAGCTGAGACAAGCCAAGTACTTTTAGTTGTCCTTCACAGAAATGACAATTCCTTCCCCGTAAACACCTTAGTGTCTACTATCTGTCCCTCTTCCCAGCTCAATTCATGTTTTCAAACAGGGATGATGGACCTGTGTGCACAATTTCCAGATGAGGTTTCGGATTTGGTACAGTGAGGAGTGTTTCCACAGCACTGGTGAAAATCCTTTCCTGTTGCCCTGTAGGATGACACTGCTTACTGTTTTAGTTACCTCACACCAGTTGGCCTGTGAACACTTACAGGAAAGATAGGGCAAGGCTATTTACAAGACCATGTACTGACAGGACAGGGGGGAATGGGTTCAAACTGAAAGAGAGTAGGTGTAGATGGGATATGAGGAAGAAATTCTTGACAGTGAAGGTGGAGTGGGCTGCCCAGGGTAGCTGTGGATGCCCCATCCCTGAAGTGTTCAGGCCAGGTTGGATGGAGCTCTGAGTAACCTGGTCCAGAGAAAGGTGTCCCTGCCCTGGCAGAGGGGTTGGAATGAGATGATCTTCAGGGTCCCCTTCTAAGCCAAACCATTCTATGATTCTGTGATTCACAGCGAATGAGGAGCACAATGACTTCAGCACACAATTACTCCTGGTTTGTGGTTATGTTTTGGCGGGGGGGTGTCATTAATTTTTTTAATTAGTCCCCAAGTGGTTTTGTCCTGCTAAATGTAATCTCACTTGTGTTACTGTGGCGTTCAAGGTAATCCTGCTGAAGACTTCAGAGAAATCAAGAATCGGCCAATACAAATTTTCTACTGGCTGCTAAAACAGGAGTCTTTCCATTACTTACACCGACAGCTATTAACCCTAAATGGTTTTAATTTTATAAATGAAACATGTAACATGCACCTGTAAGAAGTTATGGGACAGTTTTGTTTCAAATTTTAGGCAGATACTTTTTTTTTACTAATTTCAAGAGGTCTAATATTACAGGTTTTCCTCAGACAATCAAAGTTCTTAACACTTCAGAATGTAGCAAAAAGGGAAAAGGTGCTTTAGGCTTTGTTTCTTTCTCTTTCCAAATAAAAATATGCCAAAAGAATATATTCCTGCCAATGATACTGTCAGTGCCAACTTTTTAAAGTTCACATAACATTAAATGTTGCTCCAGTTTTATGAAGTAAGCCTTATGAACAGAGACACATTCCTAAGCAGTGTATATTTTAAAAAAAGAAAAAAAAAATTAAAAATTATGAAAGAGTCTTAAGTCTTAAAACCACACCAACTTTTGACCATGTAACAAGTGAGTACAAAGATGGCTTTTGAGCAGCTTCAGGGATTCGCCTCACATTCAGCCTCTGGACTTTTCCAGGGGTATGCAAAAACTGTAACAGCCCTTCTTCAGTAGGTCAACAAAAGCAAGTCAAGGAAGTTCTCAACCGGTATAAATGGCAGTAACTTTAAATTATGCTAATTTATGCCTAATAAGGTCCTATGTAATAGCATTTACATTTAAAACATGTCTTATTAATTTTGAATGATTACACTGGCAAATTATAACCAATTATCCCATTTTGGAAGCACATTTCAATGAATAAATCTGATTATATTCATTATATGCTGAAATTCTAGTTAGATTTTTCTGGGTATTAGTTATTTCAATGGTATTATAAAATAATGTCTTAATAATTCTTTACAATCTATTTGCTACACTTGTATTTTTAAAGAGATTCACAAAGTTATTTGTCTAATAAAGTCCGATATATGCATTTGGATGAGATTTACATTAGCAGGGTCTGACTTAGCCATCAATGATGGCTGAGTGACAGTAGAACTTCATAAAACAAAACAGAACTCTGGGTTGTTAAAGAATTCTGGTAATCTTTTTAAGCACTTTCCTTGAAAAATTAAGCACTCAAAAGTCAATTAAAGCAGCCTTTGCAAAAAATCATCTGATAGAAGCAGCATTTTTGTTTAATATAGTCACCCTGGAATACTAAACTCAGCTGATTTGAGAGATGGAACACTTTCCCTCCATCAACGACTGTAATTTGCTAATGAAGAGAATTATTTTTCTTTAGAGACAAGCTGCATCATTTCATTTGGAGTCTACTCTGTCTAGTTTTATAAATTTCCTTGCCTGCATATCAAAATAAAACTATTTGTTCCTCTCTGTACTTCATTTTTCTTTTTATTGCGATGAATTCCTCTATTCTGGACCTGAACACACCCCCACTCAAATCCACCCCTCACTGGAGGGCAGATGATTTACTTCAATACCAACTGAATGGAAAAAAAACTTGAGGAAACTTCTCCAGCTACAGTTTCACAGTATTTATCTGATATTTTAAATCACAATTGCCAGTGTCCCTTCAGTAATGTTATTAATGCCCCAAGTTTATTCAAATTCCTCTGATCCATTAACACTGAAGTTTATGATGACAGAAGCGATCCTCGCACCAGGAAGGCCAGTACTGGCAGTGCAGGGCTGCAGGTCAGGGCTCCAGAGACTTTGTGCCATGTAACTCCCACAAATACTTCAAATCGGAGCATCTTTTGGTTTAGGTTAACATGGAACAGAAGTGGACTATGGGTTTGGATGAGACCTGCAGACAACTTGGATCAGTTTTCTCTAACAGCACAAGTGCCAGAGGAACACACTAAATAGCCACACTAAGCAGATAAAATAACCTGCCTCACACAAGGGTCTTATTTAATCCATTTTAGTCAAGAACATGCTCATTTTGAATCTTGAAGGTTTATATCCCCTCCAAATTTAACTTTAATTATACATGTAAATGCTCACTATCTCTTTGCAACTTGCTAAATTATTCCGTTCCATGAAGTCTCATGGCAGAAAATTTCACAGTTGAACTGTAGGTTACTGCAGAAAGAGTATTTCCTTAGATCTGTTTTGAATGTGATATTTTCCAAACACTACCCTCATTCTAATGTTACCCAGGTAACTCACCTTTCCTAGATAATTTTTTAATCACGCTTCTTTGCCACATAAAAAGTAGTAAGAGTTCTATCTCCTGTATTCATTTGAAGAATGAAACCATTTTGAGATCCTTGTAAGAAAAGTAATTAGCAAAGCACAATTCTCTTTGCCAGACATCATCCTACCTGTTTCATAGAAATGTGTCAAGAGGTCCTCCTTTTCAATGAATCGTTGATACAGCCAGTCTGTGAGAGCTTCAGGATCTGCAGGTACATCTTTAACTGGAAAAATCCTACCAAAGAGACAAACATAAATTTAAACTGGGAAATGTATTCTGTATGTGAGGCATAAAACTCTTCTCCAGCTGCCATAGCCCACCACAAAACACAGAGAACAAGGCTTTTGTATAAATCTAACTGCATGGTTCACAGATCCAGTTTCTGTTCCAATTCACAGATCACACAGGCAGTAAGGATATAAAACTGGAATACTCCAGGTTACCATTCAGAAGCACACAGAAGACCTAGACATTAGTCTCCATCAAAGCTAGTAAGTTGCTGGGGTTTTTTTTAATAGAATAGCACCACACTATATATATCACTATTCCTAAAACTCCCATACAAATCAAGGAGCAATGAAGTTCATACAGTGAAAGAAATAAAAGACTGAGAAATTTCATCTGCAGTTCGGAAGAAACAATTCAACAGGCAGAAGCCACATAATGACATCACTATCTACCAATAGCTCTTCCATATCTCAGAAAACATATCTTCTGTGCTTTTCAAAGTGTGCCAGCAGCTTTGCCTGAAATTTTTATAGCAAGTTTTACACTGAAAATTGACCATGTAAGTAAGTGTACTCAAATATTGATGCACGGCTTTAAAAGCACCGATGGAAGAATTACTGATGTTTTGGTACTTCCATGCTGAATACTTTATCTGCTTGGAAAAACAGATATCCAGGGCAGAATTCCCTGAGGTACACACATACTGAAACTCCCAAATAATCCACCATATTTCACTGGATTTTTTTCAAGGTAGAATTTCAAGTCTTACAGTAACTGTGAAATCTCGGCAGATCCCCAGTGCCTTTTGTTACATGCAAGAATTGTGTTTCACTGGGAGGCCAGTGCAGAAGAGATCTGTATATCAGGCTGGCCTGAAAAAATTCATCCTCTGAAAAGCAAGACCTTTACTGTAGCTTCCTCTTTTCAGGTGAGCTCCCATTTAGCCCATCATGCTTTTATTTTCCTTAGTGGATTTTCATTTCATTTTCAACACTGTCTTGACTGAATACACTGCAAAGAATCTGAAGTAATACCACAATCACATGGTGTCTGAACAGGTATGGGAATGTCAGACTACCTAAACAAGAGGCTTCTGAAGAATGCTTTTGTTGTTATTACCATTTTCAACATCTCTGCTTGTCTTGTTGTCAACTCATTTGTCCCTTCTCCGTTCAGAACAATGCATGGAAAAAGATGCTGTAAGTGGGGGGGAACAGCAGCAAAACATTCCTACGATTGTGTGAGTGCATTAAAAATAATGGTGCTTCGGTACACAGAGATAACTTCAATATAAGGAGATGAGCAACTTTGCCACCTATGGTATCAACATGAACTCAGCTATTTCTGTAGCCTTTGTAGCAATTCTGCCTACATCTTCCTTGCACTGTGGACTTCTCTGTGCTCCAGTAAAGCCAGTCTCAGTAACCAGAAATCAGCAACTGTTATCTCAGATAAAACGTAGTCTGAAGAAAAATCTTTGGCAAAAGACAAATGTTATGAAATGGTGGTTCAGTAAACAGCTCGAGTTTTTAGCATGCACATTAAGAACAATAACAAAGACAGGCAAAAGAGAACTACTTTATCTGGAAGACCAGATGTTCTACAGCAGGTTAAAATTAAACCATGCAGAGGGCAGTAAGAAATACACCCACAGAGAAAGGATCATTTTTGTTGAGGGTATAACACTCTGAAAGACTTACTCTGTGTCCCCAAACACAACCGAGCTGCCAAGCACTATTTTTACTCTCTTCTGCCTATCTGCTGTGAAGAGATATAAAGGCTCAGCAACTGAATATTGTGTTTCACAGTATATTTTTGAAGGACAGATGCCTGCTTATGCAAGTTTTAAGATGGTTCAGAACTAACACGTGTGTGGGCTCAGGACATAAGTCTAGGGTTACCTGGCTCCATATGCAGTCACCATTGCAAACTGTAGCTATTCTTCACCTCTGCTGCACTTCTCCGTTACCTAATGGGTAACAACTCTACAGCTCAGTCACCTAGGCAAGCCTGCTACTTTGCCAAGAACGCACCTTCAACTCTGAAAATGTGATCACATGACCTTGGAAGATACCCCTTAGAAACAATTTTTGAGCTGGCACTTCAATGGAGCAGCAACATAGGACAGGTGATACCAGCATTGTGAGAGACTAATGGAACACAGCACAGCACTTTTCTGCTTGAATCCGTCCAGGCTCTTGTGGGAATCAAAAACAATGCCATAACACTTGCATCTCTGGATATAAGCTCTGGTGCTAAAAAGTCTAAGAAGCAGTCACTGTAATACCCAGTTTGAATGAATATAAATAGAGTGGAAAACAACTGGTTTTCCAATAAAGCTACACTGGCAGCCACAACTTAGCAATGGTTAGTGCTAGCGTATTTAAAAGCATTTTCAAATGTATTTTTAGGTCATCTAGAGTTATTTTTACTGGCAGAACATTCTTACTAATGACTGAGCTAAATTAGAGATTAAATATTTTTAAAAAAATCCTCAAACTCTGGAAACAAGCCCTTTCTGTGCTAGATAAGGAAAAGCTAAATGCCCTTGTTATTTGCACTACACATACTGCAGATATTGTTCTCTGCCCATCGGATGGCTCAGCTGGCATCTGTGTTTGAAAAGAACACTCTTTATGGAGACTGAGTTCAGGAAAGGTAACTGAGCGAGTCTGTTGTTACAAAACTCTACACAAATGATCCAAAATAGTGGCAGAGATCCATTGCTCAGACTGGAGCAGTCATCCCCAGCCCTTGGATGTGACATCTGCCAGGTCTAGTGCTAAAAGATGCAGGAAACAGTTCCTTCTTTACAATGCGATATATAAGCAGGTGTCAGTGTGGTCAGTGCATGAGCATTATCTTGGCTGTACCCCACCTCTGGGTATGCAGCACCAGGAACACCATTAAAAGCAAAGAGATTGCTGATCTCCTCAGGAAAATAAAAAGTTATCATCTCATAGAGCTCCTAAGGCAAGAAAAAAGGACAACAGGGAATATCTGAAGCTTCCAGAGCTTCTTGGGCTTTGGAATCTTTCTAGCTTTTGGACAAAACTAACCTCCCATTGCATGAAAGTAAGAGCATCTTTGTTCCTACTGTGGCAAACAAGGAATTTAATAGCACTGGATAAGATAACCTGACCAGAAAATTCAAGTGGAATGGAAATACCATCTTTTGTTTCTCGTCACGAGAACAGCTGGTTTTCCATCATGAAGGGGAAGTGGGGAAGAGGCTAAAAGCAGTGATAGCACAGGCTGCACCCTGAAGAGTTAAAAGCAGCGAGAGAAGTAAAGGTGTACTCTGACTGGATCGGCAAAGCTGTTTCAGTAATGAAGCACTACCTTCCACCTGGAGGTTCCCCACCAGCAGCTGAGAGGTAACGATCATGGCAGGACACACTGGGCAGCTGACTGAGGGATGGTGACTTCCTTAAACCACTACACAAATTTGATTCTGTGTCCCAAACCAGAATACGTGAGAATAAATGACAGTCCAGGAAAGAAAGGATTTTAAAAAACAGGAGATGTAATGGCTGAATATGTGTTGGCATATATACGAAATTGTGAAGAAGTAGCTACTGATAAGCCATTTCTCAGAAGACACCAATAATTTCCAGAAATACAGAATTTTCAGAAACATGTAATCTCTTTTAAGGGGTCCTTATTGGAGAAACAAGCTCTGGTTCTGTATTTAAATTCTGAAGTTCATAGACACCACTAAGTACAAACTGCCTTTTATCATCTGTCCTGCTGTGAATTCAAGTTCTGTATTACCTGCCACTCTCTATCAATTATATTATTACTTGCTGTTTCAATGACTCTAAATAAATTCAGGACAGTGAAGGTTGTTGGTAGATCTCAGGTATGACCAAAAATAAGTTACTTGCGTAAAAAAGCGTATTAAAATATACTGCCAAACGGGATGCCCTTCATAGACATTTCTGCAAAACTCATTCAACAACCATGACGTATTTCATCTTATTTATAGCTCGGAGCCTGGTTTATTTCAATAAATCTGTATCAATGTGGACACAAAAAAAGAACTTCCTCAGTACTTGAAAGCTTGCCTCGACAGTGGCACAGTACAAACACCGGTACGAGGAAGAAAGGGGACAGAGTACTCATCTGCATTCCGGTACAAAGACAGCCGAGTTAGCCAGGAACAGCGTGGCACTTCCACGCAGCACAAACGCCGCTGCTCTGCATCAGAGGTGACTTGGGCGGGCTCTGACGTCAGAGCTGCTGCACCACAACCCTGGTCAAGGAGTGCAAAAGTGGGATGTGGCCATCCGAGGACATGACCCAGAGGGAAGCTAACGCAAAAAAACCCAACCCCATGCCACTCCTGACTGAGGGGACTCTAAGCATCAAATAAACTTCATACACAGAGTTTTTTCAATTTTTGACTCTTGGGTTTTGGCAACAGAACTGCAGCTCGTGGGTAATGGAAATCTTACTACTGGAGAAACCTGAAGACCAGCTGAGAAACAGCAAGTCAATTAGACTAAAGAAGTGCTTAGTGTAAGAAGAAAAAGAAATAATCCCCAAACTCAACTCACAGTGGGAAATGGTGGAGCTGAGAATAGTAGCCAGTATGCGGTCTTGCTCCACGGACACCAAACCACTCAGCTTATTTCTGCTGAGTGGAAGTGTAGGGAGTCTGAATTTGGCATCGACACACATCACAAAATTACTCCAGCATAAAGCTAAACCATTGGAGAAGAGGAAATAAACCTCTCCAATAGGCTCATTACCGGGCAGGTCTCATAGTGATGCCTCTAGTTAGAGATGTCTTGCACCTTCCAGCTCTCTTTTTTTGATGCTTATTGCTTTAACAGATGGATTGAAATCTCCCACAAAACTCTCAGTGCCACCTGACTTGGAGGAAGTTCATTAGATACTTTCCTTGAGTATTATGTTTCAGAGATCAAATCCAGTTTTGCAGGACTTTCCAATAAGTTTTGAGACAAGTCAGTCACACCTTTGTGTTTTGAAGATTCAAACTTGGCAAATGTTCTTTTTTGTAAGGAACTTCCTCTTGACATCCTGAGGAAAATCAGGCTGCAGCTCAGCCTAATTCTGAACTCCTGAAAAACATGTCATTTGTACCGAAAATTGAAGTTTGAAAAGCAAGGTTCAACTCAGTATCAAAATTGAGCTTCAAAAAAAACAAACGTTACTGAATTAAACTGATCCTTCTCTGACATTTCCATCAGCCAGAAAAACACCTAAAAATCGTAACATAAGGCTGCTTGCTGTGTTCTCTACACTCCTCTGTTGCTCCCTAGTAGGAGGGAACAGAAATAATCCTGCAGCAAAGGCACAGGCTATGAGAAAAGGAAATCACCAGATTTGAAAGTCTTTAAGGCAGAAGGAGACAGGTTGCGATCAAGGGGCACAGCAGAAGGGACTGACTGAGGCACCAGAACAAAAGCAGCTCCGCAGTCTCCTCTGCTCCCACTCAAGTGGCACAGAAAATGTTCCTTTTTTCCCCACTGTTGTCATATATCAATACCTCATTCTGGGGTACTCTAAAAGAAAAAGCATGTTTAAATCCCAATTTTCCTTTCATACAGTAGACATGGCATCGGGACAAAACTATTCTTTCATTTTTCCAAAGGAGTGCCCTATTTTTCCCATATAACTCAGCTAAAAGAAAGAACAGATGAGAAATCAGTGTGCTCTCTTCCCAGTTATTTAAAAATTACCCTTAAAACTCATTTCAAATGTAATTCCCCGAGGTATTCTGAATTACAAATAATGAGCAAATTTTTATTGCACTAAATACAGGAAAAGGGAAGAATAACAACAATCCAGACGTAGTGGATATACATTTCATGAAAATTTCAGAGGACATCCATGTCAAACGCAGAAAAATAGAAACAGCCCTCTGACAGTTTCCATCTTCTTTAAGACAAAGTCCACTTTATCTTGGGTTTTCCTTTGCTAACAGAGTTTGTTTCAAAATGTTAAAGGAACTCTAACATCAACTAGCACCAGCTTTACAAGGGACATCTCAGGGCTCAACACAGCACAGGCTTTTTCAGACCTCAGTCACTGATTCATCCTCACCTACACTGTTAAGGACAAAGACTAGTTACTATCCAAATGTTACCAAAATTAAAAACTACTGAGGAACCACCTCAATGAGTGACCTGCAGAACAAATGCCAGCCCTCCCAGCTGATGATCCCAGACACTCTAATGGCTCTGTTACACTAATGTTTTGGTGTCCACAGGGAAGATGACTTTAAAGAAGTAGTTTAGGTTTCCTGGTCAAGCTGTACAGTTATGCAGATGAGGCGCATCATCCTCCACTCTTGGCTTGACCAGCTCTAAGGGACAAACACTGTACATGAACTTTCCAGGACACTTTCCAGCACACAGAAAGGTAGTTTTGCATTTCCAAACAGAAGTCGAAAGGATGAGAGGGCAGAGGTTGACATGGCAAGGATCAGCTAGCTGGTCAAAGTACAGTTGTTGGCAGTATGCACTGCTTAACCAGCAGAAAGTGGTTTGGTATTTTTCCAGAACTGCTCCTGATTGAGATCTGACAGAGACACAGGCTCGAGACAAGTGAGGACAGCACCTAGGAGGCACACACGCCAAGCTCCTGAGGGACAGTTTTCCACTGCCCATTCCTGTGTTTTCAAAAATAAGCTCCGAGAAATTGAAGCCCACTGCACTTCAATTGCCCACCTTCCCAATCTTGGAAAAGGTTCAGTAAAGTGACAGCAGAGATATAAGATTTTCTCTAACACCAGAAACTCTCCATGAGAGAACGGCTGTTCCCTGCTCTTCCCCATCCACCACGCCCAGTTTCCCAGACACATACTCTGTCATCACAGGTTCTCAGTGGCACCAACAACTCGGTTCAAATCATCAATACGCGATTTGAAGTTGTCAAAACCCTGAAGGTGCCCAACACATTACAGCACTCTTCTGAAAAATAACCCTAAAGGTCAGGTGATCTTGGAAAAAATTAAATAAAAAAAAAAATCAGTTGCTGTAATGCCCTGGAGGAAATCCAACAGGCAAATTTCTATATAAGCAACAGAATATGATGATGCAACATGAACAAATTCGTGCACACATGGTGTTCAGTCGTTATCTGCTAATCCTGCCATGGATAAATATAACCTTTACGTAAAACTGAAAAGTATTTTTAAAGCCACACAAAAATATCTAAAAATAAATGTCATTGTCAAAAACACTCTAGGTAAAAATTCACCATATTATTTTCAAACTACAGCTCTAATTCCAGATACATTGAAAGGTCTCAGCATATCATATCTAGACGCTACACTAAATCTGGACAAAAGGATACAAGAGCAGTATTACTTTTTTGGTATAGAATTATCATGAGTAGTCAAAGAGAAAAGTTACAGAAGGACCTGACCATAGTTGCAGATGAAATTAAACACCAATAAATGCAAGGCACTTAACACTGGAGCAGGAAAAAGCATCAGCAGCTACACATACTCTGCTACAACCTCTAAGATTAGCTATTATTACTCTGGTAAGTGATCCTGAAATCAGTGGGGGGAATTCAGGATGTCCGTCAACACACAAACTAGTTACATCAGAACCAGAAAACCCATAGACAAAAGTAGCAAGATAATGAGGGAAATGCTTTTGTGTAATAAGACACCAAACAGATGAAGATCATTAGGTTGGGAGGAGGGACGGGTACAGCTAAGGCAGGATATGAGAAAACTCCGAAAAATCACAGGGGGCATCACTGAGGAATGACTCATCCACTACTGGCAGGACATGGGAGACAGGATGATCCCACTGAAGGCTTCAGGTGGAGAACTTAACATGATCAAAGACAAAGTGGTCCTGGTTGCCACACTCACAAACAGTCACACATGGTGTCATGGGCAATTGTACAACCCTGAGTAGGTTGAAAGGAGTACAGGAGTCAAGTCCACCCAGCATCCACCAAGAGAGTGCTCCAGATGTGACACCTGTTTAGAACATGTTACAGCCCCCCATGTGGTCATGTGCAGAGGGATGGGATGGCACACAGACTGCCTTCCCATGCCTTTGATGTTTCTGCCCACTGTCAGAGCCAGGGCACTTTGTTAAACATATCTCTAACAATTGCTGCCCAGCATCCAACTACAGCACTTGCAGTCGAGTGTGTAACTGCCTGAAGAATAACAAGGATTCGAAAGTCAGCCGAAGCTCCAGTTAAAACCAAGACACCCTGTTCTCATTTCAGAGGTATCACACCCTGCACTTGACCTTCAGAGGATGCCACTGCATTAGTTTCCATTTGGAGCACACTTCAAATATTTTTACAAGGTCAGCTGTAACAATCAGAGGTTATTAAAAAAAAAAAAAAAAAAAATCAAACAGAGAGGCTTGCCCCATCTAAACCAGTGATTTAGACCCTCTGGAAGAAAACAACAAACCTACACCCAACAAAAAATAATTTCTAATAGTTTTCTTCGAATTTAAGTACTACAAGAACTTTAACATTCAAATTCAATCCAAGGAAGGTTGCATCATACTTATGCTCATGCCCAGAAATAGGTTTGAATATATCTTTAGAAGTGGGAAGTTAATTCAACTTAAGATAATTTTCTCTTGTTTTAAAAGCAAGTATTTCTGGATATACTCTTTAGTAGAATTCTAAATACACCCAACTTGCAATTATCCTAGAGATCTGAGAGAGTACTAAGGTGACCTGAATAAAGCACAACAGATAAAACGGTCTCTTACATAAATTAGGGTGTAAGTATGTTAACCTTCAGAAAAACTTGGAAGCCAGCTTTCTATAAAAAGAAAGGGCAGATTTCAACACTGCTGTGGAAAGGAGCTCCAGTGAGCAGCTTGCACTCTGCATCACACAACACTGATGCTGGAGAAGGTCATTCCCACTTAAACTGCCAACCAAGGGATCCATGCAAGGATATGTGAAAGCTTACTGTAAAAGTCTAAAAGCTCCCCAAATCATCAAAAGAGAATAAGAGAAAATAATACAATTTTAGGACAAAATGCAACACCTTATTTGTTATAGGAAAAAGGTTAAAATACTTCTGGAGATTTTAGGTTTGCAATTAACTACAAACCAAAAGCAAAATGCAAATTTTCTCTCCATCAGTTTAAGTCTTGAGACAAAAAACTGCTGATGAGAAAAGTTTTAATAATCTCCCTTCCCAAGTGTCAGTGAGAGCTGCTGCTTTTTCCAGCGTTGCTTTGCTCAAGAGTATGGTTTGAGTGAAAAAGCTGATATTTCTTTGTCAGAAAGTTAAAAATTATAATCTCTTCAGAAACATAGTTATTTAACAGTGATTTTTAATTCACTGTCATTACTAAATAATAAAATTTTTAAAATACCAATTTGGGTTTATCAGCACCTCAACATTATAGTAGAAAAGATGACCTACCCTTCAAATACATTCCCCATAACTCTATTCAGCCACAGGACATTAGTTCAAAACTTAAATGTCTGTCCTAAGACATGGAATAGTCACTGAACTTTCTAAAAAAAACCCAAAAACCCAGGTTGTGTTTAGATAACATGAATTGCCCATCTGTGTGAGGCACATTAGAAAAAAATCCCCATTGCTACCAATTTCCCATATCCTGAAACATGTTACTAATATGTGAAAACTTGCCTTTTAATATGTGAGTTCAATGTAAGAGTAGAAGGTTTATTTCCTACCTGTAATGGACATGTGTAACTGCTGGTTGTCGGTAGCCAAGAATCCAGGTTTGGATGTCTAAAGGTTCACCTTTTGGATATGCAATGGTTGTATCTATCACCCACTGGAGGCCTTTTGATTTGCTATCTAGGAACAAAAAGAAATGTGGCATTAAAAGTAATCAGAAAGTGCATGTCACTTATTTGAGAGTTATTCAATTTTTACATTACTTCATGAGGCAAGAGGCACAAATAAAATAAGACCCTCAAAAATCAAATCCACATTTCACTCCAGAGCGCAGAAATACCCTTACAAATTCCAGCTAGACCTAGATTTTACTTTCATGGTTATTTCTGCTGTTCTTACATACTGTAGTACACTGAGTAGAACAAGTCCTATACCAGGTATGAGTACAGTCACATGACATGTTGGCCCCAAAGTTAGGTGCTTCTCCTTCCTTCACCCAAACAGAAAATTTCAAAATGAACATTCAAGCCTCCTGGTCTGCACTTCAAGCAGGTTTACACCTCGGCCTTTGAAAAAACTCATGATTGCAGCTCACTGATGGAGCAGCAGCCACGTAGATTCCACAAAGGTTCTTAAAAATCTGAGTTATGGGATGAAGAGGAAATACACTTCATGTATTCAGGATAAGAAATAAAGGAACAGAAGATGGTCAGTTTTCAAAATGGAGAGGATATTGCACCTGCAAGGTCCCAGGAAAGGCTGGTATACCAGTACATGCTCACATGCTGCTCAGCATATTTAGAAACTGAAAAAAAGGATCAAAGGAGGTGAAAATATTTGTTATGAAGATTATTCAGGGGAGTCAAATTTAAATCTGAATATAGGTTACTACCAGCAATAGTTCAGGTCATATATCAACCTAGCCACAACACCTCTCTGGCATATCTTCAACTCACAGGCTTGCAAAAAGGGAGAGCAGCAGATCTGTAAAGCAAACCAGGAAGGAGGAGCACATTGCCAAGACGATGCTTTGAGTTTAGCTTGTCCATTTTTATACCTGTTCTGAAGCTGCCTTGTATTTGAGGTCATGTTATGGTCCGACTAGTATAGTAATGCTCAGTTAGTCACACCTGATACACAAGTATAGCAATACGCTTACATCATACCCAGAAGTACCTTGAAGTATTGAAAAAGTTGACTATCAAAAACAGGCACCCATTGGCAAAAGCACATAAGAACAAAGTACAATACTCTTCAAGCCTGCAGCTGAGATAGCTATAAAACAAATATAACAGAGGTTGACAAGAACACTGCCAGCATGAAAAACATGTATGGGGATTGACTGTTCACCATCTTTCTTACTACATGAAAAGATGTATTCAAAATTAAGCCCAAAGGGAAAGTTCTCAAAGCAAACAGAGAAACAACTCCTTCTGCAGAGGGGAATAAAACTGCAGGGAATCCCTTGCTAAAGGATGTCAAGGATGTCAAGAGTTGGGTTCAAGAGGGAATTGAACAAGTATATGGAAGAAATCCACCAGAGGGTTAACTAACCAGGCAGAAACCCCCATATAGCTTGGGAAACCTCCCACACTGAAAACAGCTGGAAGCTAGGAGAATATGTAGGAGAAGCATGATGCATGTTTGCTGTGTTCACACACTTCCTCTGAAATCCACTTGGAGTCATGGACAAGATGTTGGGCTAGACAGATGCTGGGTCTTGCCTAGAGTGGCCAGTCTAATTTTACAGAAGACCTATGACACACCCATAGAAATCTGCAACACACGGTCTGAGCAGTACTCAAAAAGCCACCCTTATTAACTACAACTAGAATGCATATGCAAGAACTGACTTGTGAGTATCTACCTGCATTTATTTAAATTTAATTTAATTAAGTGCAAAAAGACAATTACAGCAATATCATCACATGTATCTATCAATTATTTTAACAAGCAGCTAGTGTTTTCACGGTGTCTACCACCACTTTGTTACAAATGAACACGCACTACTTGAATCAGGCTAGACTGCATTTCCTAAAATTTAGGTTATGAGTTACTAGCAGCATGCAACATGCTATTCCAAAATTTGACCAAGGGCAAGCTACACAGGTCAAGCTGAAACATTCAGTGCTACCTTCTGGAAATAGAGTATTTTAAACCCCTTACAGATACATGAGATGAGAACACAATTAGAGGCTCCAGGCTTGCCAGCATCATGACAGAGTGCTTGTCAAGTCTCTCTTAAGAAAAGCACTAAGTACAGAGTCCTTCGTTTTAAAAGCAGCAATGAATCAGAGAAAAGCCAATATGAAATTAATAGTAAATCCACAGAAGTATTCATTTAGAAATAGATTTTGTAACAAAGTACTTCTATTTATTATTTTCCCAGATGTAAAGCAAGAATGGATAAAGACAAGTAAATTGTCTGAGTAAGCAACAAAGACCATTAATTGCAATTAAAAAGTGCCAGATGAATATGGGCACATTACTGTAAATAATAAGATGATGCGTTTTAAAATAATTTATTAAATATTTAGCTAGTATTTATTTGGCCTCCAATCGGGAGGCGTGGAGACACACCATCCATAACGCTGCTGCTTCCTTTGAGAATGCACGCAGAATCAGTCTGGAGGAGAAAAGACAACGCAGAAAGAACCGTGCCTCACCAACACCGCTATGGAGACTTTCTGCTGTGCCTTTTGCAGCCGGACTTGCCTATCTCGCATCGGCCTCTTTAGCCATCAGCGCGCTTGCAGCAAGCGTGGGTAGAGCCCTTCCCAAATCTTCGTTCGCAAAGCCTAGCCATGATGGAATGGTTTGAACTTCATTACAGGAAGACTCTTGCAGTTCCCTGCTGTGTTGATTTCCTACATTCTGCTTTTGTGGAGCAGAGCTGCTACAATGGATTCCTCAGACCAGCTCCAAAATCACCTCCAACCCCATTCAGGGCAGGGTGGGAAGCAAAACTCTGACAGCCCACCAGAAAAAAAAATAATTCTGAAGGTAACATCAGCCTCTACAGACCCTCCTCCAGAGCAAGCAGGTCTCAGTGCAGCTACCTCCATGTGCTATCAAATCACACCCACAGGCATATCTGTGCATGCACTGCTTTAAAATTGGCCTTACATAATCATCCAATATCTGAGACTGCCAAAAAACCCTAAGTCATCGAGGATTTAAGTAAATTACTTTTTAAATAAATCTTGATGTCCTTTTTGGGGGGTTATACTATGCTGCACCCTCCTCATGAGAATTTAAAGTCAGGAAGCTCTAACAGATGCTGAAACTGAAAAAGAAACAGAAAAATGCACAAGACACAAAGGGGTAGGACCTTAATATCTCCAAGGATGCTGCTTTCAGGCCTAAGCAGACCTTTGAACAAGAATAAACCATATTATTTTTAACATGAAACATATTAACAGGAGCTCAAAACAGAAAAATTGCTGCATTAGTTATAATATGGTGTGACTCTCAGGTCTGGCATTTCTAGCTGTGGGAACAGGGAGTTGTGGATATCTGCTCAAGAACTCCCTTTGCCAAGCTTGGCTTGGCCAACTCAGCCACAGATGTTTTTGACAGCCAAACTCTTTTCAACTTTCTACCTACCATTAAATGACACTCATCTTTGATTTCTAGTACTTGCTGAAAGATTGAGCCTGGCTGCCAGAGACTTCAGCTGAAGAAACCACTGCAGAGGCCACATCTAAGCTGGTCTCTCCGAGCACTACTTTTCCTTCTGCTTGCCACTTTTAGCACAGGTGGAGGACTTTGATTTCTCGAACTGCTTCAAAATGTTACCAGTCTGTTTCTCTTTAAATAGCACGTAAATGCTCAAAACAGGCCCACAAGCTCTTGTCCTACATAACTGCATCCAAACCACATAGTAATAAAGTACCTTAGTATGAAAGGTACACACTTGCCTTATGAGTGCTAAGACAAGACTGAACAACCACATGTAACAGGAGCTTTCTGGCCTAGACACAAAATAAAAACAACCCACAAAACAAGCAAACAAACAAAAAAATTTAAACAGTTTCCTAACTTGTTTGGGTTTTTTGTCAGTTTGTTTATTTTTAAATCACCAGCAGAGGCAAAGCTTCATAACTATTTTCTTCCTTATTTTTGTTCTAGCTGTGGATTCAGTTATATTCAGTTACTTCATGTTTACTTGAGAAGCAACTTATCATCAGCATCTTTAAGACATTCTGTGATCTGTTGTCTTCTCACAGCAGATGCTTGGCTGTCTACAATCACAAATATATTGTGGTTCAGAGTTTCTCTTCATTCTGTGTCCTCCCGGGGGTTACTGCTCCCTGGGGTCAACTAGTGCTAAAAAATGGATTAGACTATGCGAAGAACTCCTCAAACCCACCTGCAGACTGTCAGTGTTCACCACTGAGAATAAGAACGGGCTATAAGGACAGATTTCAGCAGGAAACCTTGCCTTCAGCTGAGCTCTGGATGGTGTGACACTGTCAGACTGAATCCAGAGTGGAAAAGAATGTACCAGCCAGGTGTGAACTTGAGGACTTCAGATTGCACTTGAAAAAGAAAATATTTACTACCATTCTCTAGTATTCAGGTGTGGTTTCCTGAACACTCACATCGCTCTGAATGTAGCCAAAGGAGGCTGTTGCCTCACTCGGCACAGCAATCCATTCTTGTAACTTGTGCCTTGTTCCCTACTTGTCCTTGTGTGATCAGCTGGATCACTGACCTCAGAATCAAATTTTTCTCCAAAGCTTAACTCTCAGACTGACCATCTTACTCATCATTCCAAGATCTTGCTGTAACAAATCACCTGGAACAAAACAAGAAGCCCCTCTTCCAGGATAAAAAAAAAAAAAAAAAGCTTTCTTACATGTTATTCAAATCATATTCCTCATATAACAGCAAATCCAAAAGTTTGATTAAAAACAAATAAAAATCAATTATCAAGTTCAGTGTCTAGCTCTACAGAAGGGAAAATTAAATTTTTCTTACAAAAAGCATCAGAACTGAATGTACTCTGCTGCATTAGAAAACAGTAAAATAAGATTTCAATATGGCTCTAACTAAGCTCATAGCTTATCAGACAAAAAAAAACCTGCTGCATGGTAAAATAAATCAGAGTTAAAAAACCCCAAACATACTAGAGCAACGCTGATAAAAAAAAAAGCTCTGGAATGTGTATCTTTGAGGAACAATTGCTCCAAACTCCTTTGAATTGCCAGCTATTTGGCAATTAGAACATTTTGCTAGTTCTAAAACTCACAAGATTACTTCTTATCAACAGAAGAATCACTGTATTTGCAACCATGTCAGGGACTAAGTATTCTGCTAAAAAAAACCCAAAAAACAAACTATACAATACCCCTGTGTACACACACATTGGTCCTTACTGGGTTAAGGTGATGAGGGCTATTCATCAGTTTTTTCTATGCTGTATTTCTATACTGCACTAAAATCTTCTGGAATGTCGGTGTTGGCAGCAGCGCTTTGTTTGGGGCCAATGCACATCTGCCCAGAGGGATGCTCTCATCAGACACCAGAACTACCTTACAGTCTCTTTTCAGAGGCAGACACCACTGAGCTGCATTCTTTGTACTATTTAGCTTCAAAAGTGGTCACAAGTGATAGTACTACCTTTCCTATGTTTTTCCATCTCATTTATTTAGGAATAAAATTATATCATTTCATTAAATTAAACAAAAGTTTCAAAAGGCAGCAAAAGCAGCAAGTGTTTTAGTAATTTAATATTTACCAGCAGTTAAGTTAAAATTCTCCCCAGTGAAGGCTAGTACTTAGGACTTTAAATATGAAAGAAAACTGTCAGGAGGAGGAAATTAAGACAATAGAGGCTGTTTGACTTGGAAAAGCTATCAATAAAGAACTGATCAGTTCCAGCACAAGAATAATCAAATAATATTGATTGTCTAGCTCAGAAACATTCATTCTTCCTGTCACTTTACTGAGAAAGAATCAGGTAATAAACTGCAGGCAATTCATAACTAGCATGAAAATAAATTGAAAAGGGGATTGGATATTAAGAATATTAACTTCATAATTAAGACTAATGAATTTCTGTGGGGGCTACTGAACCTTGCACTTCTCAACATAAACCCAGTCTACCCAAGGGATGACAGAAATCAGCTTAGAGACCTTGTAGAATGACAGATGATGTAGCACTGATCTACAATTAGCCCAATTCTTGAACTACTGTTTAAAGGCCACAACTTCAGCGACATATGACACACATGAGTATCAATAAAGCTTGGTGGGAAAAAAAGACAGAGTAATAAATAATGGAGAAGAAAGTTTAAGTAACAATTTGGTAACCCAGGACACCCAGAACATTTTTACGTAAGACAGTACAGACCACAAGAAGAAAATGTGCAAAGGAAAAATGTTTTCAATGAACCATGAAGTTCAAGTGCAATGCTATTGACAAAGAACCCATTTCCCAAGCAAAGCAGTACAGTAACAAAGTACAAAAAGTTTATGTACAGTGTCTTTGAAAGTCACTGGCAAAATCTTGACTGTATATACCACATCTACCTGTAGCACCCACAACCCGATGATGGGAACCCAAGGCAGATGCAAGCTTCATTTCACTGAGCTGGGTTTCTTCATGTGATTAAAAAAAAAAGGAAATATAAAAGAGATTAAAAGTAAAGATGATCACTTGTTAGGCTTCCAACTTTAAAATATAACCCTATCAGTTTTACTGAACTGAACAAATGTTCTGATGTGGTAAGAGAACAGTAAAACCATTCGTAAGGCAGAAGATTAGAGGAAGAATGTTTTATACAAGATACAAATCAAGAATTAACATTTCATACATCTCTGAAAGAGAAGTTTTTCATTGCCAGAAACATTTCTGTTAGCTTAAAAGAAGAGAGGACAAAATACCTGTGCGTCATTATGTAGCAAACATTACTTTTTCCTAGCATATAAAATTTACTTTCACTTTTTTTTCATGCTTTTTAAGATGTTTTCAATCCCACTACTATGAGAAAACAACAGTGAAACCCACACATTTTATTCCTGTTTTTGTCCACTTATCTTTCTGTCTTTTGAGTAGGATGGACAGATATGGCTCCATTTTATTACTGAGATAATTCCTTTATTTTTGTACCCAGTTAGGTCAACTATTAAAAGCTTATTTCTGTGGAGTCTGAACCATGGCACTCCAAAGAAACCCCACAAACCCCAAAACCATCCAAAAAAACCCCAAAACAAACCAACCAACCAAAAAACAAAAAAACCCAAAACCTCAAAAAACCCAAAACCAAACCCAAAACACTCAAACCTCAAAACAGCCAGGTTTGATGGTCAGCTATGTTGATAGCAATCTAAGAGTAGGAAAATATAAAATTGGTATTTGACAAGTGCTTTTGGTCTCCTTCCAAAACTGCAAAACTTGTAATTCATTTGGCACACTTTTTACTTTTCACACCTTTTTGCCTTTGAGTTGGGAAGAAATAGAACAGGAACAGGCCAAACTTTTCTCCTCAAAAACAACTTTTTAACAAGTACTGGGGTATTCAGTTTCTCTCTTTTAAACCTAAAAGGTTTTATAACAAGAGCTTTCTTCAGCCTTCCTTTTCTGAATGTTGCCTGACAGGAAACATTCTGATTCATTCCACAGCTTGATTTTTCAATTCTTTTTAAATCCTACCTTCACTCCTGCAAGAGCATCATCTTTATTTATTTCCCATGTTGACAAGACTAACTTAAAAACTAAAAATCTGGAAGCAATTTCTGTATGACAGTCCTTGCTAACCCTGAAATTTGAACTTCAGACAGAAACCCCCCCCCAAGTCCTCTGCATATGAGGCTTTGTTAGTATGGATCTTTATTTCAAATTGCTAAATGATTATCAGAATTTGTCAATGCAAACACTAGCACTGTTCATCAATAAGAAACTACCACAATACCCCAATCCACTGTTTCTATAATAAGTGACAGAAATCCACAACTAAGTTAAGATCTAACCATGCTCCTGAACATGCCAAGAAATTAATTTTAAACATTGAGAGACTAGAAGCACCACGTCCCATAACTACAGGCATTATTTATATCCCAGCTATACTTTCCCCTACAGCCCAGGCATGCAAGAACAGCAATGCTGCAGGAATATCCTTATTCCCTCATAACTCTTCTGACACAAGACAGCCCAAAGAGTCCTTCAAACCTAATAATCAGCAACTCAAGTCCAGTATCAACAAGGACAGTCAACATAAAGATCTGTAGGGAACAGAATAAACTGAACTCCATAGAAAACAGTTCAAGAGGAAGAATAAAGTATACAGCACTGGACACAAAGAAAATTTCAAAGCCAGGAATAAAAATATGAACATAGTTAGCATGTTCCAGAAATACTTTTACTATCATTCCATGCTATCACAAAGCAGTGCAAACCATCAATCTTGCTGAAAGGAGTATCTCACCTTCTGGCTCACTCTGGGTGCCTACTCCAGTATCTGCTTTACCCATTACGTGAGCCAAGCCACGCATTCGCACAGCCACACCATAGAATAAATGAAACTAAAAGTCAGGTGGTTTTTTGTGTTTTTTTTGGCTCAGGGTCAAAAATAAAGTTAGCAGAACTAAAAGTAAATATGAAAACATTTATATAAAGTACAATGGTCCATTCTGAATGCATTTGACATTTAAAGAGAGCAATTCAACACAATGTTTTTCTTAACTCAAACCTTTGACATTTAATCTGCTTTTTACCTGGAAGAGTGAAGAGGTCTTTACCTTTTATCACAGCGTCTCCACCTGCTGGAGTTCCATTTTCTTGTGGTGCTACAAGTGTTTTCAGAATTACTTGTGTTGCCCCAAGTCTTGGCAGGGTGACATGTTTAAGAAATGGCAAATTGTTTTTCTTGGCAAATGCCTGGCTTGTTTCTCTCCTTTTCCTAAGAAAGCCACCTTCTGGAAATAAAACAATCCATTTCCGATTGCGGCTCCTGTAATATTTTTCTAGATGATCCTTGAGTAACACAAGCTGCTGGTCACGGTGTGTTTTTCCCTATAAGGGTAAAACATTATCTAAATAAAATGAATGCTTTAAAGACGTTAACATCAGACATAATTATTGTATTTCTAAGACTGCTCTCTTTTCAGAGATATAAATAAGCCCCTAAACCAATAAAAACCAATGTTCTCCTCAGAGTACCTACTAATGCCACTTTACTGAAAGGCTGACAAAAAGCCCCTGAAACTGAAGATGAAGCTCCCATTTGATGACTTCCCTGCAAGAGTGACATCCAAAATATATGTGGGACCTCCTCTTAACAGGAAGATGTATTTCCAGAATTCCCTGGCTGTCACTGAGTCCAGAGCTGGATTTGCTAAACTGTATTCTGTAAACACAGTCGAGGGGTCAAGGTATGATTTTGGGGTTATGTGTAATCAGTAATTTCTGCAAGCCAAACAGTGTCTTTGCTCACACTTGTCTTCTGTGCACCCCTTCACGCTCCTCTATCCCGTATCAGAATTTCATTCACATCTGCACTGCTGGAAAGACTTGTTCATTTCTCCTCTTTCATCTATCAGCACAACTTCTTCACTTAAGACAGTAAGACACTTCCTTAATTACTGCAGAAATATCTCCAGCAATAATCTTTTCTCTTCCTATCTCTGCACTCACCAAGAGCAAGCTACCCAGTTTTTTAGAGGAATCTATTTACATTAATTATCATTCCTGAGTGCCCCAAAGTGACTTTGTCAAATCACTCAAAAGACACAGGAGTCCAAAATTAAAGCTCTCCTCAGCCGAGGTGATTTTAATTCTCCGAAATGTCAACAAAACTGCCAGTGCAACCTTGCACTGTTTGGTGGCTGGCAGAGGAAGAAGAGGGAAACAGTGGAGCTGAGCGAAAGACAACAAGAAACAGAATTTTACTGAAGATGAGTTTTGTGAAAGTGTTTCTCCTAAAGTTTCACTTCTAACTTACCTCATGAGAGGGAATAAAAAAGCTCTGCCTGCTTATATTAATGCAATCAAAAAGCAATATAAAAGTTCCTCAGTTAAACCAGTCCTTTCTCATCAGACCACAGGACTCCAGGATAGCGTACCAGGAAAAGAGCAGTGACCAAGGAACTTTTCATGCTAGATATTTGAACTCTCCAAAAGCTAAACAAACTTAGCAAACATGACTGGTGGAATAAACTGCAGCTTAGCAAATATCGTGAGGTTTAAGATGCTGCTGCAATACAGAAAAATCTACTGGACTAACGGGAAAGAGAGGACTGTTTAAAAGCAACCATGACTAGTGGAATACTGGAAAGTCCTGGAAGATAAAATGCAGTTACCACACTCTCCAGAAAGAAGGCAATTCACACAGAAGTAAAAGCAGCTCCTTAATACAACCAATTCTTGAAGACAATGGCTTGTTGATCACCATCACAAGGAACAGGCTCAGCCATGTTTCCTTTATAGGAAGGAAAACAGGTAGTAGCAGATTGCTGACAAACTCTTCAGGATGCCATGCACTTTTGTACCACCAATCTGGCAAGTCACCAACAGTCTCAGTCAACTTCTAATAGACCTCAGAAGGATTCCTAAAACTGCCATTGGTGCTGGTCATGAAAATGAGGCTACTGTACATATTTAACAAGCAGGATGTATTGCACCATGATCAAACTACAATATTTTACAGGGGAAAAAAATGAAGTATTTCTCCATCCAAATACTACTAGGGTCCTTCTAGAGCTAGGCAAAGGACCATTACTTACTCACCTCAAGTGTTTTTGCTACACCCAAAGGCTAACTAAAAGCCAGGAAACATTTTCAATTGGTTTTTATTTAGACTCATGGTGATGTCGTTTTGTTTCCAATGTTGCATATGTCAGTCTCATTACAAAAATGAGGAAAAGCCCTTGTTTTGGCAGCTCAATAATGCTTCAGTTTTGTAACTGGAATTGCAACACTACACTCAGAAACTACAAGCACAAGCTGATAGCTGCGTGTTATGAGCGTCTTGTGAAGTCTAATTACTGAAACAGATACATATTTTACAAAGTGTCACACCCTATTCCTTTCCATACTCTCACAGTACACACTTGTATAGCTCCAGACATTTTATTTTACTATCTAATTTTGCCTGAGGTTTTCTAACCATGCCTCTAGTCTTGGAGAGAAATCTCACGTTAGCTGTGTACAGCTGTGATGAAGTATTTCTTTACTTCATTCTGAGTATGTTAGCTTCTCCTTCTCTGCAAAGTGGTAACTCATTAATTCTCTCTCGCTGTCCACACATCTTATGTCCAGACAAATAAAAATAAGGAGAGGAAAGAAACATGTATGCTGAATATGACAGTTCAACAGTTCACAAACTGCAGCTTATCATTATCCATCAAAGTTCCTACTTTTAGAGCACAGGCCACCAAACAACAAAAAACCCCACCCAAATTTTATGAAATAGTCTGAGGCTTTCACCCAATATTTCCCTTGCTGAGTTCAACAGACAATTTTTCTGATGCTCAAATAACAACTAACCTTCAAAAATCAATCGATTACTATTTACACAGGTCCATCACCACCTTGAACTAGTCCACTACCACATCACCGCCAAAAGGGACAGTCCTGCCTTTCCTTATTTGAAACTTCAACAGTCAGAACAACTACCTAACCCGACTCTTTGCAAGGCTTCAAGATCACTAAGGAAAGAAAAGGGGTGCCAACAACAGGTGCTCAGAAACACAGAGACAAAATGGACTGCCCATGTGTTTTGCTTGAACACCTCTTTCATAACAGGCTCCCATCACAATCGGATTCCATAAACATTTGTGTCTATGCAAATAAGAAAATTAGCTTGGAAAATAAAGCGGTTTCAGAGCAAAGACCTCCCCAAAAATAAACTTAGTTATTTCATCCTACATACCATCCAGGCAGTAGTAAGTAAGTCCCATAACACTACAGTGTTTCAAATACAAGGATAAATCAGAGCACTATTATGTGTTTCCATTTACCTGTCTTATAAAGAAGTCTCCATGGATTAGAGACACAATGCCAAAGTTTGTATACTTAAAAATATGATCCATCAGCCACATCATCTGACGGACAACCTGAAAAGTAAAACAAACAAACAAAAAAAGAAAGTTTAGTAAGTATCAATTGCAGAAAATTACACATATACCAGCCACATTCTTCTCATTCTTGTAACAGCAATAAATCTAGCAAATATATAGAATAAAGTCCTTTATATTCCAAAGTATAAAGCAGCACAGGTGCAACACCTCTCTCAAGAGCAGGTTTAAACAGCTACCTTTTTGTAATATAATATACAGTTCTACAGTATCAGCCATATGATAGAGTTTTTTTCTACTCTGCCTTTTCACACAAGTAGTCTAATGCTTCTTATAGACACACTACCACAATTTTAAGCCAGTTGCAAGCTAAAAGCATTTTCAGTGTTTGTTGAAGTACACAAGAAAACACGGTTGTGTATTTGAAATCGCCAACTGAGAATTTAATTAAATCCTACTCCTTGTCCCAGCCAAGCAGCACAGTGAAAAGGCAAAAACAGAGGCAGAGCCACTAGATTCACTTAGACTATCACCTCTGACAGGACAGTCCTCTGAGAATTAAAATAGAAGAGCTACTCCCAATGAAGTAAATAACAGAAGGAAAAAGCTTCTTCTCCCACGAGGTCTGTCCCCTCTATTGTTCCTACATGTAGATTTTGAAAGGGTTAGGACTTGGGTCTCCTAAACTGGAAAATCCAGTGTCTCTTATGCGCTCTCAATCATAGACTAAGATAGCTGCCTTTACTCTCCCCTAGGTAATGAGGCCCCACCAAGACTGATTCAAGTTCAGTGAAACTTGAAGTCATGTAACACAGTACTTTTCCATTTATCACTATCAAAATATGAAGACCCGTAACATTTCTCTGGTAGCCAGATGATCGTTCAAGCACCAACTGCTTTGCATCTTTCAGTTGCCTACAACACATAATTTGAAGCAAAGACAGAGACAAGGCAGTCTAAGAAATAAAGATTTCCCTTAGAAAAAGCAATGTATTATTCATGTATTAGTCGATTACATCTACTGCTAGAGTGTACTCTCCAAACACCAGAGGTTTGCACAGTAATTGAAATATTCAGACTCCACATCCATGCCTTCAACATATTTCTAACAAAATAGCTTGATACAGTGAGCTTTTACCTGTTTCCATATCTTCATGTGTCTACAAGAAATTTGTGGAAAGAACCAGATCACGCTTTATGCAAGAATTCTGTTTTGAAAAGCAGCTCCATAATTTCTACCTAGAATTGCACATATCGGTAAGTCTTTTTTCCAGAGAAGAAATTATCTCTTTCAGTGCTCCAATTACCTATTCTCACTTTTGACCACAGAAGCTATAAATGAATCATGGGCTGTATATTTGGAGAAAGGTAACTGTCACATGCCACATCCCCTGTTTCTTTTACTTTTCTGTAAAACAATGCAGACAGATGCTCAGCAAAGCAAAGTTTTTACACAGATGCAAGAACATTCCTGTCGTAGAACATTTAAGACACTTTATAACCTCAGACACACAACTCAACTCCCAGAAAAATCCGAACGTCACATTTAGAAGCTAGCTAGCCTCACCTAAGAACACATGAAGAAGATTTTAACTTTTGGGGGGTTCTTAATGCTACCAAGTACTAGACCTTGCAAGCAAAAGCACCCATTTTTGAACCCTCTAGCATATCTGGAAACCACATCTGAGAGAAAAGGACAGCCCTCAAACATATGAAAGGTTCTGCTTTGGAAACAAGCACCCAGCTCTTCTCCATGACATACCAGTATTCCTTCCTGTCTGTCAATGGTATTCCTTACTAGACGGTGTTCCTATACATCCAAAGGAACAAATGCACACTATGTATTTGTATCTAGTTCCTTGGTACAGCTCCCCACTTGAGACTAATATTGGTGAAAGGGTTTATCCTACAGCTATCTCCAGGTCTGAGTCAAATAGAAGAGACTATCTTAAAGCAAAAATTCTTCTCTGCAGATATTCACATTCTTTCCATTTCACTAAATTAAAAAGCCTTAGGGAGGGAGGAAAAAAAAAGAAAGAAAAGGTGTGTCCTAAGGACAAGAGTTAAAAAAGGCTTCACTGAGACATGTTACTGCTCTTCAGGGCACTACAGTGAGTTCATGCCCACGTATCAGCCCAACAGTGACAGGCTGGTGTAGGGAACCATATCCTTTGATAAAAACACTACCAAAATTTCACTAATGACAATTTAGCCTGCAGCATTACTTAGGTCTCTGAGTGTTCATCTAGTGCCTTGGCATTTTGACAACTATTGTTCTATTGTATCACGCAGAAGTTAAACCAACAATTTATTTTGCTGGAGGAAATAAGCAAGCTTGATAATTTGCTTCTCTGAAAAGAAAACATGTCTTTTGAGGAATCAACACTGTTCTCTAGACGTTCTATGGCAATCCTGGTGGAGGAACTCTTGCCCAGCAATGCTAGTGGTTTTCCTCTACCACACCACTTTTTATTTTTATTTTTCTTAGATGATGGTAGGTTTACCCCGAAAGTAGAGTCTGAAGTCCATCTCACCATGTTTCAGGTGACACAGGGCTTCTGACTAGCATCCCTGGACTTCCTCAGTCTTTCTCAGAGAGTGACATGATTGTGTCACAGACAATTGTGACATGCAAGTTACAATTAAGTCAAAACACACAAGCAGTTTGCTGTGTGTGGGTTACAAAGAGATAAACTCCAGAATCCACTGATCATAAATCTGCCTACAAGTCTTGACTGTGGTAAGAAGTACAAAGAGGAAATATTTTTATGTATGAACGCTAAGACAAGAAATCAAAAAGGAGTTCAAAGAACAGGACACAATTATCTTGTTTGCAATCAAAAGGCAAACTAGATTAATGGATATTCATTCTGTTCTGCTACCAAGGGCAGAATAGAGGACACTGCAAGATATTGGTGGTGACTCTTCTGTTTAGTATCCTCACCAATGAAACAATGCTTATCAGATGAGTCTCTTATCACTTGCATCTCAAGGAGGTTTAAGCAAAGACGTTCAGAAGTTTTGAAGACATTCACAGTTGTTTACAGATATGAAGAATTTTTGGATGTCATTTAAGGTCCTTTTTCTTTCATCCTTCCTGCTTAAATAAGTTCAGAAGGTAGAAAAAGCTTTTACCAATTATATGAAAAAAATCTAGGTTCCTCCTATTCACAGACTCACTTTCATTTCCCTCTACACAGATTTCATAACAAAGCAACCTGGATAGACTGACTTTCATCTTGAAAGCACCTTTAACTTAACAATGAAACCTGGGGAACGCATGTCTTGAAATCTGCACTCAAACAGCTGCAAGCTCTACTTTCTCATCTCCACTGCATCCTTCCTGGCATTGCTTTCTGTTCTAAATAAGAAAAAAAAAAGTCTCATTTATCAGTCCTAATCCAGTCAGAAAGTAGTAATAGCAGCATTTTAACCTACTTCTCTTTGTTAAACACATAACCTTCAAAGTTTAGGAGACCACAACTAACTTACTAAATTTGTTTTAACACTTGCTTTCACAAAGAAATCAGAACAATTTCTTGAACTATATAAAAAGTGCAATCAGGTCACTTTTGGTTCACATGAAACCTTGCTGTGTGGCTTGTCTTATGGTAACATGTATTAATCAAACACCACCAGTCCAATCCTGCCTGCCACTAAAATTCTAACACTAGCTGAAGTTCCCCTTCCCTTATAAGAGTTCAGGGGTTTTTATTCACATAAGAAACATTTTAGCATATGTATTTTAGCTTACTTCTTAGCAAGATTAAATTTGCTTAAACCAGACAGGCTACACTATCATTTGTATGTAAGATTTTATAAAACACTAGGAACAAATACCATCAGAGCTCTCTTAGGAAACACTGTCAGCTTGCAACACTGCTTCAATAGTCTATCTTACTACACAGAAAAAGCACAGAACTTTAGATGGAACACTTCTGAGGTCTTAAATTAGCTTTTTAAAAGCAGCATCAATGGTAAGCAGATAATATCTGTTTTAAGCCTGTATTGACTGGCAAAAGCAAGCAAAAGAAATTTTGGACTGCCACGGTAGGAAGGGCTTCCCGAGGTCTGCCACTGCACCCTGTCTGCCGAGAAGCCACCTTTAGTAATCTGTTTCACTTGTTCATATGTCCTTCTGTGTGAAATGAAAGTGGGACTTTCACATCTCAAAATGCTTTGAGACCTGAAAAGTGTTGTCTAGTGGTAAAGTCTTTAGGAAGTAGTGCAGCTTAGCCCTCCTAAAGAAAACAAAAATAATTCCTCAAAATTACTACCTTGCTACCACAGATGAGTAAAAAGTTTGTGAAGGACTCCATGTTAAGTTTAAATTGGATTTAAAGAAAACTAATTCAAACAGTTGCATACTGTGCAACACTTCCCTTTGGACAGGGAGGTTATTTTTTCTTCATCCAGTACTTTCACGGTCACGCTCAGTAAACACAGTTCTCTTCTGTTCCGAAATATGAAGCACAGTATTTCAAAACACTTGCAAGTTCTAGCAAGGATAAACTAGCCTTATCTTCCTCATTATTTTTAGCCACTTGTACTACTCATGCTATAGTCTAAGCATGCATTGAAGCTCATACTGTTTAATTTCTTCATTAGCTAAAACCATTAAAGCCATACCAGGCTCTGGACATGTACATTCGAAGAGCAACAGTTACAATTATTTAAGGGAAAAATAGTGATTTTGAGGATTTTTTACTTTTCTAAAAACACACAAACCTAATAGTTTGCAGTGTGAAGATTATTAGTGATCTCAGTGCCTTCCCCATTTTTAACATCTATTAAATTCACTGAAACTTACTCTGTCTTGACTGAAACTTTTAAGCTATAGAGTCAAACAGGATAAATCTGACTTAGGGTACACACAAGTTAATGCAGCTCCACGATATTTAAAACACCTTGGATGTGAATGGTCAAGATCACTTATCCACAGGGCTACACCCTCACGGTCACACCTTTATGGCAAGATTCTCCTATGCATAATTTTGATGAAGTGAAATAAAGAGTTTATTCTGTCATTCGACTCACTTCGGTACAGTACAGAATACCATATATACCAAACTTTCTCAATTCCAAAAGAAATGAAAGCAATTAAGAGTACTTTTAAAACAGCCTGCTCTAAGCTTCAGGAGAAAGAAATGAGTCTTTGCTCCACCTTGAGTAGCATTTTCCTACTTTTTTGAGTTTGGTTTGTTTGAGGGGTTTTTTAACTATTTTTTTAAAATCTGCTGTCTTAAGTATAATATGGAAAACTTCCTAAAAAATGATAGATCACTGATAAAGGTACAGTGTATACATACTCCATATTAATATGCACTAGATTAAACAGTGCCAGTTACAACTTGTGCACATGCAACAAGAAGCAGTGGTTTCCTTTTTTCTCCACCTTATGGTCGCAAGAAAGAAGACAGCACCAAGATATGGTATGTTACCCACTTTTGTAGTCTAATCATACACAATTCCCTTCCTCCTGTTTTGTATATAAGTTTTGTTTCCTATTTAGATCCTATACTCTAGTTTCCACTCCTTAGACTTGAATTTTCTGAACAGCAAGAAATGCTTAAGAGCTTGTGAAATAAGACCTCAAGCAATTCTGAATTTAGCTAGCTAGCTTAGTTTTGGGATGCCCTCACTCTTTCCAGAATCCCATACACAACTTGCTTCTAGCTTCAAGATAAAAATCCACACTGGAATAACGTCGTAACCAAGGAGTCGTAACCTTTGTTGTTTTGAGAAAAGTTGTCATGAGTTGCACAAGGGCATGAGGTGAGAGGAAAAAGTCAAGTGCATGATTACCTGCCAGGAGATCTGCTTCCATGTTAACCCAGACTGGATGCACAGTGACTCAGCCCACATCTGACCTTCTCCAAAGACAACATTTATGGTCTAAGACCTGCTCCAAGCTACTGGCTATCACTTTAGAACAAATCTAAACAAAAAGCTTCCTATTCAGGGCCTTCAGATTATTTGGTGGATTAACACTCCAAAGTCAGCCATCAGTACTGCGCACAGACGGAAGCCAAGGGAACAGACCACAGACACAGACGCTCTCCCATGCCCCAGCTGTAGCCTACCGTGCCTTTATCCTGAAGGCACATCATCAGAGTGCAGACGTCACCTGTTGCTTGATGGTTCACCAGCACCATGGCTTCATCTTCTGATACTGCTTTAACATCATCACCCCATTCCACTACTATTGAAAATAAAAACATAAAGAAAGGTAAATTTTACAGTCAGCACAGGGAAATTTTACTATCAACAAAGCAAAAAAAGACCCCACACCCAGACAATTATAATAAAGAAACCTACATGCTACATGTCAATTTAAATTGGCACATAGCATCAGATAGGAATATGAGCAAGACCATTTTCCCAAGCAGGGGGTGTCCAGCTTAGTTTTAAATTGCATGCGCAGAATAAGAACAAAACAAAAATTCTCTATCAGAACATGTGCACAGATTGATCTTTTTGTGTCATTATATCATTCTATATTTAGGGCCTCAAAATTACATAAGCTTTTGACCCAGCTTTCATATTCATCTACCTCACCTCATTAGATGTAAATAAAAAAACTTTGTTGTCGAAAGGGGGTTTTGTTGCCTGTTTTTTTCTTTTAAACTTAGCAATTTCATTTCATCTCTAAACTCACTATTATTCTACTCCAGTAAAAGCAAACCAAAAAATCTGTAGTTGGATCATTAGGTTTAAAATGCTACATTAAACAAATTCAGTCATTCAAATCTAAACAAGTTAGCTATAGGCAAGAAAGTGGGTTCAGAAATCCCTGCTCAGATGACAGAAACTATTAGTCACTATTTTGTAGACCAGAGCCCAGACGCTTCAGTGGCAAGAATGTCAGGATGAAGATATGGTTGTTGATCATCTAATGCCTACACTGACTACAAAACCATGCTGAGGTAAGGAAGAGGCCACAAAGTAACTAAGTGGAGAGAGAGAAGATGCCCCCTAAAGAACACAGGATGGAAAACTAGAAAATATACGTTGCAAATTAAAGACCAGAATATGTCTAATGCTTTTACTGGGGCAAAGAGACAAGTGACTAGAGAGTGGCTCTCTTCAATAAAAGGGATGGTCACTGCAATGCACGGTAAAGGGAAAGGATGGGCAGGCAGAGGAGCTCTATGAAGACCCAAAAGTAAGATGCACTGTCCATGCATGTAGGATAAAATTACTATTCTGTGTTTGTTCAGTATTTTAAGTGGTTCTTACTGGCTATTATTTTCAGTTCTGACAACAAAGGAAATATTTCACTTGCACTACTGAATCTTTAGCATGGTTATTAACAGGTCTCCAGCACAGAACAATTACTTTACTACTATCTGTCTTTTAATACATGGTTTCACTGATGCAAAGGCAATAGGCAAGAAGCAATAATCCATGCATATCTCCCCTGTCCTTGCAGAAATCAATTACCATCACACTTTTGAAAATTGGCACTTCTATTACTTTCTAATGGCTTCCAAATTAGCACTGAATTCAGACTTGAACACAAAGTAAAAAAAATAAAATGCGGCATTTGATTGCAAGTAGATAAAAACAGATTAGAGAGATGAAGGTGAGGAGAACTATTCATTCCATAGTGTTCAACCTTCTTTCCCCAGGCAAGCTAAGCACAGATCCTTTCTTATTTTTCCTCAAAATGAATTAGGAAGATCTCCTTTATCCATCCTCCTCACTATGTGCAAATTCCCCCTGATGTCCTCCCTAACCCCACGGAAGTTGGAAAATGCTTGGACACAGCAATCATAGTTGACTGTGCACCCTTCTTATCAAGTATTTCACATATCTGTCTACAGCAGTATCCCACAGGGCAAGAAACTAAGATGAAATGAGAACTGGTTTAAAGTGAAACAAATCAACCACATACTTACTTGGAAACTATTAGTTCAATGCCTTTATTAAACCAGCCAATATGCAACAGTCTTACTGAACTGTGGCTTTCCAAAAGTAATAAAAACTAAGTACTAAATACATCAAGCATCTGCAAAATCAGGTTTCTCACAAATAGCTAATTATTTCCAAATAAAACTACTTTATTTCTAGAACACTCAGAAAAAAAAAAAAGCATTCCTTTACTATAGGTACTTCCCTGGAACATATCAATTTATAGTACTAATCATTTCAACTGCAGAACAATTTAAAAAGAAACTTTTTTGAATCTTAAAAATTGATTCACAGATCTAACCTTCTGAAGCATTAAAATAAAGTTAACGACTGAAAAAATGTAACCCATGAGAAGCAGCACTCAATTGAAAACAATGAAAGAGGAGAACTTAGGAAGAAGAATTTTCTAGGAAAAAGTACACTTTTAACATCCTAGGAGAAGAACGTGCCTTTAAAACTTTCAAATAGGCCCCAGTCAAAGAAACACAGGGAAAAAAGCTTCTGCTGTTACCTATTCTACCTACTCTTGTTAAATATATCAGGGTATAAAACACACAATGAGCTTATGATGTCCTAACAAGTTTCAGATGAGAAGTAAGAAAAAGGTAGGCCCTGTTATCCCACTCCAAATGCAAGGTAAAAGAAAAATAAAGTTTGATTTAATTCCTGAATTCATTTATACAATTCATTTTATCTACCAATTTGTAAACAAATAATGAGCAGGCTAATAGCTCAACTTCTGCAACCCCGCTGACAGGTAGCAGGTTATTAAGTCACAATGAATCAGCTGGCCATCCTCTAGCCTCTTATCCCTGTGTCAGTTCTCCGCAAGCAGTCAGGCTGTCACTTGTGCTTAATGCTCTATGGTCAATTGATTGACCTGATTATCAAGGAGAAAAGAATCGTTTTTGAAAATCCTTCACAGAGCACATCTGGACCAGAAACAGAACAACAAACCACAAAAGTGTGTAGAAAAAACACCGTCATTACTGTAATTTCTTTAAAGAACTAAAAACCAAATCCTCAGGTATCTACAATTTTAAGTTCACAGTGTCCCTTTAAATTCAGTGGACGGAATAAACGCTTGTCTTCAATTTTCTCACCACACTGAAATCTTCCAAAGGAGACCTTTTGCTTTAAGAAATACTTACGCTATTACATTCCTCCATTGCAGTTGGAAACATTCAAATCAAAACCCCAGCTGCATGAAAGCAGAACCAGTAACACTGCTTTGCTCCACTGTAACAGGACAAAGAACACTCCAAAGACAAATATTTGTCACTTGGAGGCCTAAAATCCAGCAAACATTCCTCCGCAGCTTCTTTCTATTGCCGGAGCACATTTTACAATGATACCATTTCTGTGTCTACAGCCTGGCAATAGTTAAGATTTCTGCAGACGCAGTTTAACACAGTAAAATAACATAACGGGAGGAAAGAGCAGGAAATCAATTCAATGTGGTAAGACAGAAGTCACTTCGCTGCAAGAGAGACTTCAATTGTGACTTAGGGTTGTAAGCAAAAGGCTTCTCAGGGAAAGGATGAAGACAAGTAGACTCACAATTACATGAGCCCTAAGATGGAAATATTTATCCTTCCCTCATAACAAGCAGTCCGAGATCTAAAACACCAAGTAAATATTTCATATAATGAGCCGGAGACTTAGCTTTTTGGAGCTAGTCCTTGCAGAGCTTAAAGAAGAAAACAAAAGCAATAATTTCCAAAAAGTTTCCATGGTTTCAGTGAACATCTAAAATGTAGCTATTGAGAGTTCTCAGAACACTTGACTACTTTGAAATCATGTTCTTAATGTAACTGTGGGCATATAAGCAACGCTATGAATAAATATTCAAGCACTTTAATTGCAATATGTCACTAAGCTGGGCAAATGACGAGTCAGCTAACTAACAATTCAGTAAATTTATTTTATACTTGTGAATATACCTGGCAAGAGTGGCAGTTTAACGTTCTGTGTAATTGCCTAGCCATTAACACGAAAAACTTCATTTTGCACACTGCATTTTAAAACTTAAAAAACGCTTTGAAATTTTGACCACCTCTTCTTTGTTATAGTCAACAGTTTCACTACAGTCTGTACCATAAGAATTGGCAGACATTTTTTGCAGTATCATAACAACTTAAGTCCTAATTTATTACTTCAAAATGCATTGAGTTATAAAACACTGATATTTTATGACAAGGTCAGGGAAAGTCTTGAAGTGTTCCAATCACAACTACTAAAAAACCCAAACACATAAAAGAGCCAGGTAAATCACCTGACAGTTAAGGTATATGGAAGTATATAATTGATTTATATGCGTACTTTATTTGCCATTTGGATTTGAGTAAACACAATACTCACAACTCTCTGTAGAGACTGGAGAAGTTAAGAACTTCCACTCTAGAACTTTCCACAGAATCACAGAATGGGTAAAATTGTAAGGCACCACTGGGGGTCACCTGGTCCAACCTCCCTGCTCAAGCAGGGTCATCCTGGAGCACATGGCACAGGATTCTATCCAGATGGTTCTTGAATATCTCCAGTGAGGAAGACTCCATTCCCTCTCTGAGTGATCCGCTCCAGTGCTTGCTCATCTGCATAGTAAAGAAGTTCTTCCTGATGTTCAGGTGGAACTTCCTGTGCAGTTCCAGTTTCTCCACATTGCCTCTTGCCCTATTGCTTGGCACCACCAAGAAGAGACTGGCTCTGTCCTCATGGCAACACCCCTTCAGATACTTAAGTAGACAGATGAGGTCTCCTCTCAGTTGTGTCTCATCCTTTCCTTGTAAGAGAGATGTTCCAGCCTCCCCATCATCTTTGTTGCCCTTCACTGGACCTGCTCCAGGAGCTCCATGTCTCTCTGAGGAGCCCAGAACTGGACATGGTACTCCAGGTGAGGCCTCACCAGGGCTGAGGGAAGGATCACCTCCCTCGAGCTGCTAGCAATGCTCTTCCTAGTGCACCCTAGAGTACCACTGGCCTTCTTGTCCACAGGGACACACTGCTGGGTCACAGACAGCTTGTCCACCAGGACCCCCAGGTCCTTCTCCACAGGACTGCTTTCCAGCAGGTCAGTCCCCAAGCCTGGTGTATGAGGTTATTCCTCCCTCAATTCAGGGCCCTGCATTTTTAAACACACCCTTAGTTTATTTTTCATTCTGATCACTTGTAATCACTTGCATTCATGATGCAAGACTTCATGAAAGCTTTTTCCAAGAAGCTGCAGATTGGCAACACTTAGAACTTAACGCTACCCCTTTTAGTCAATTGCTTGGAAACCTTCAGCAACAAATAAACAGCATTACTGAGAGACAGTCTCCTTGGCTTCCTCAAAAGCCACCCTGCTTTCTAAGAGAAGTAATGTTATTATTAGGTATTCAACAGTGACTGCAAACCATGACAACCAGGTTTCTATGTTTTAAACACTCCTCCTCTTATTCAAGCATTTATGCCTGGCAAGTTACAATCCTGCTTCCCTGTTATTCACAAATGACTCGTCAAAGCATGTTTAAAGCTAGGGTAGCTACGTACATTTGTTAAACTCATTTGTCTCTCCTTTATACATGGGATTCTTTGATAGCTGGCAGTAAGAAATCCTACAAGTGAAGCCAGAGGTTAAATACTACTTGCATGATGACTAGACCACACTGGAAAAAAAAATAATAAAAGGATAAAGACATGCTAAAGGTGGTTTTTTTTCCCTAAACAAAAAAGTTAAATATCTGGAAATTGGTTGCCTACTGGGGAAAAAAAAAAAAAAAAAAAGAAAAAAAAGAAAAACAACAGACTAAGCGAAGTAGCATACAGTTGCATTTTATAGTGTTTTACATTTATCAAGCAGGTATTTTAGGGTTAGAAGGTATTTAAAAACACCTATAGAAATTCAGACACATACTATTGAAGAGAGAAAAATAGCTCTTCCTATCCCACCCATTCCTTCCAAAATTCATACAGCCAAGGAAAACTTCGTATCTTGTCTCTAAGTACACACAAGACATACAGATGATAAATAACAGTACAGCACAGAAAAGGAGGGAAAGAACATACACACAATATCATACACCCTTAAACACAGCTTCATTTAACATGCTATTCTTCTGCTACTAAAGAATGTACCCTTCTTAATAAAAGTATTCTCAATTTTAATGCTATTACAATATACAACTCTTTAGATTATTATATAAATAATAAACATCTAGTTTCAAACAAGATTTTGATAGCAAAAAGAGCATCTTTTACAGATTCAGAGTTTTATCACAATAAACTGACCTGCACTGAATTTTTTCCTTTTATTTCCATCAAGAAAAACATTTACAATAGAAAAGTAAGACTAGAAGCAGTAGTTGGAGAAGGGAAGCCTGCAAATAAAGGGACATTGTTCCTACAGCACATGTTAATAAACCAAGGTTGGGTTTAAGTTGTCCCAGTCACCATCTTCATTTTTTCTGAGACAAACCATTTTGCACATCTCTGCACTTCACTGTAGGAAACAGCACAAATTTCCTTTTGCTTTCACTTCCATTCATCTTAGTTTCCATCCTCTCCTTCTGCAGTTTAAAGTCAGTTATGTTTTGTGGAGAAGAGTACTTCAGCAGTCACAGTGTTTATTCCTTAAGTCAACCCTCACTCTTACTTCAATCAACCAACAGTTAGAGGTGTTAAAAACAGGAGACAATTAGAATGGAGATGTTCTGGCTCTGCCACCTTTCTAACCAAACCAAGGACCATGTTTTCCTAAAGTACAGCAGTTCCTTTTGGAAATAGGCTTTAGCAGTGACTGCTTTCCTGGAGTGCACCTTCAAGACCTCAGGGGTACAGTTCATGTGAGTTCTGTAATTCACTGGCACAAGAGATGATGCTTGTGGCTGAAGAGAAGGCTCCTTTTACCCATACATGAATGAGAATCAATAATCAGCACAACCTTAGCTCACCTTCAGGGAAGTAAACCTCTTCCACCAACTTCAGAACTGGCAATACCATTTCAAGAGTTTCAGATCTTGGCAATTATGTTAGGCAAGTGGTTTATATGATAAGAAGACTTTTTAAATTAACATATTATATCAGAATACATGAGCTATGATCACTACAGATATTTAAGGAATAGTTCTAATATATCTTAAAAGAATACATCTTGCACTGGACATACCCTCCACATTTTGCTGGAGGTCTCAAACAGTTATTGTATGCCACTCCCACAACACTGCCTGAAATGTAGAGGCATCAAAGTCCCACAGCTCATAGTTTTGATCACCCAAACTAGAAGCTCAGTTGTATATGGTGGTTACTGCTTCCAAGGAGTACAAGACACAGTATTCACAGCCACACAGGTAAATGGGAACTGTGAGATGTGAAGATTGCAATTGATGTCAGCATGCATGACTATCGTGGTCAAATTGCAGCAGCTGAGAAGGAACTCTGCTGCCTGTTTTGCTGCTTCTATTCTTAGAAAAGCAACTGCAAGACTGAAGAAGGAGATGGAGTGCTGAAATCCTTTTGAAGTACCTCATGCTCATGAGTCAGACCACTCGCAGAAGGAGCAAGCTGCACAGCACATTCCTCCCCAGTGACACATAAAATACATTAACTACCCAGAGGAACATCAATGCATTCACGAACTAATATCCTAATGCTCTAATACCTTACATGCTGCAGATGTTATAATGGCCAGGAAAAAAAACATTAGTTTGTTTGAAGCCTAGAAGAAGAAGCAGCAAAACAGTGGGGCAGCCTTGCAATTTTTTCTCACCATGAAAGAATACTTCAAAATAAAACATTAGAACAACAAGTAAAGGTTATTGAGGGATACTGCAAATCAAACAGTCAGGCCTGAAGATTAAAAACAATACCGACAAGTTTTAAAGTATGCACACAAAAAATTACCTAGTTAGAAGCACACTATGACCAAGGTCCTAAAAAGGTAGAATAACCTGAAGCAACAGTAAACATACTTTAGGTTAACTCCTATCACTTCAGCTTATATGTACAGCTGACATTCTGTACCATTTTGGTCATTCCTAGTTACAGTGTGGAAAGGAAAAATGTCAACTCATGTTCAAAAGTTTATATTTCCTGCAACAAATACAGACAAAGTTTTCAGGACTGTCTTAAAAATGACCATAAACCAAAAAAAGGTATGTAAGCTGAAGATGAACTTTTGCCTTTTCCTGGTTAAAAGTTTCTAAACACTGGGGATGACCAAAAAGCTGTAACACCATAAATGACTGAAGCAAAGAAATGCATTTTTGTAAAACAAACATCGAAGAGACTCCAAATAGAAGGATCTCAGCTAAGTTGTTACACAGAGCAAGTACAAGATGTACAGCTTACTAAGACCGCACATTTTTACAAGGAAAAAAACCTCCTGATAAACACAGGGCCATAAGACCACTCGTATGAAAAAAAATCTCCCATGGAGTTTTGGTCCACATATGTTTTATTGGTCCTTAAACAGATTGTGTGGATTTGAAAATGTTAAGGAGAAGAACCAAGACATACAACTTTTTTTACCAGTCTGCACTTTGTGATTTAACCCCAAGGTCAGAGACAATGATGGAAACATCACAGTCAATGCCTCAACACAAAATGCTCAGCACTTGCCCAAGACAACCCTTTTTGTCAGACAAGGCTGTGGGTCCTGCATTTCAGGCTCTTTATCTACATGAATAAATTTTACAAGTGAAGAAGGATTCTCACCACTCAAGCACATGACTTTATATACTACATCCACATAATACTTCTCCATTGTTTTAAAATGCAAGACTCAAACTCTCAGGGTTTCACCTACAACACTGCTGTTTACTCTGAACAAGAGGGTAGTCCAACATCAAATTTGCGTAAGTTGATATCTTAAACATCCTTTTCAGTTTACTGTACATTGAAACTACAGTAATTTAACTATGGCTACAATGCAAAACCTATCCTAAGCTCAAAGAAAATTCTATCAGTATGACTGCTTTATGAAAAATAGACTGGCTTTTCTAGAATTAAAAAGAAAAGTTACTTTGAAAATAACACCATTACAACATTTCAGGCATGTTTCTTTGAAAAGTACTACAGAGGAGCAGTGAGAGGAGGAAAGAGTGTTCATTTCTCCTCTGATAAAAAAAAATATACCAGTGCAGCTGGGTAATGAAAACATACTACAAATACAAAGCTTGCTATTATTGTTACCCTTATCACCCTTTCAAGCAACTAACAGTTGGCTGAGGCTCTGTATGTTTAATAACTTGAACCCAGCAGGTTACTACAGTCCTTTACCCATACTCATCTGCCCCATCACTACTGCTGTGCAACTAAGCAAGCAGGAACACAGCTGACAAACAGGGTCTGACTCAGCAAACAGCAACAGACAACAACAATTCAATAGAAGTACTATGGTGTTTTTGTCTTTATTTTCCCTTTAAAAACTATTGGTATCTTATAAAAAAAAAATTCCCATCTGTTGCACGAGCTGGAGAACTTGTTCCCTCTGGGATTCAAGTCAGAAAATACCATATGACTTAATGCTCCATATATAAAGTGGGGGGGCAGAAGGGAAATCTTTGGAGTGATGATGTTTGTCTTCCCAAGAAACCATTACACATGCTGGAGCTCTGCTTTCCTGGGGAAGGCTGAACACCTGCCTGCAAAGGGAAAGCGGTGAAAGACCTCCTTGTTTTGCTTTGCTTGCATGTACAGCTTTTGCTTTCCCTATTAAACTGCCTTTTTCTCAACATACGAATTCCCTAGCTCTTACACATTCCATTCTCTCCCTGATCTCACTGGTGGGAGAGTGGCTGAGCAGATGTGTTGTACTTGGTTGCTGGCTGGGGTTAAACCACAGCAGTCCAACAAAGGGACACTGAGATGATTAAGGGACCAGAGCATCTTTCATATGAGAGGCTGAGGGAACTGGGACTGCTCAGACTGGAGAAGAAAAGGCTCCAGGGAAAGAATCATACCCATGTATCAGCACCTGATCAGGGTGCAGAGAGAGGAGTAAAGATGACTTAGCCAGACTCTCCCCTGCAGTAACCACTGACAGGCTGAGAGGTAATAGAGACAAATAAAAATACAGGATATCCCGCGTCAAAACAAGACAAAAAAGAAATAAAAAATCAAGTATTTTTACTTTACATTTTTCCAGGTTGCACAACAAGGTTGTTAAGTGTCCATCCTTGGAGCTATTCAAACCCTGACAGGACATGAACCTGAGAAACCTGCTCTAACCAACCTTGCTTTCAGCCGGTGGTTCAACTACATAATCCTCAGAAGTCCCTTCCAACCTAAACAATTCTGACAGCCTCATACCAGGAGGAAAAATGCACTGTTAACAGAATTCTTTCTTAGTGGATATGTTCAGCTACAACAAAACCTACAGTTTCATCCTGCAGCATGAAAAGGAACAGCCTTCACAATCACAAAGCACATGTTCCAAATACAAACTGGCAAGGTTTTTCTGTCTTACTCTTGTAGAATTGCAATAAAGACATAAATCTGAACGATAGTTCAAACCTTAATATGAAAGAAGGAGAGTATGATTCATCCGAGATCAAACTCAGACAAAAGAGCAGGACCAGTAACCAACACCAGACACTTGAGGCAACAATGTATTTTAGCCAGAATAAGCCACTGTGTTCACTGCTATAGTCCTGATGTCTCCATCTGCAGATGAAGATCTGAAGATTTTAATTTACATCTTTATCTGTATCTTCAGCTATACTATGAAATATTAAGGTAAACTAAATTCTTTTGTCTGCATGTCAAACACGATGCGTGTAAACAGCTACATTGAAACTGAACTACTTGTACCTACTCAAACATCAAGACATTCAAATTACTATTTAACACTCAAATATAGCTAATGACACCTACTTAAACAAAAAGTTAGAGTAATAACAAGTAAACAAAAAACCCCAACACCCGAAGTGTGAAGGCCTCAATTACTTCCCCTACTATCTTTATCTCAGATATTCATCTAAAATAGTTACCTAACTTGCTCTTATACTTAAGAAGCAAAAGAGAGTCATTGCAACATCATGTGCCCATCAGTGATGGTGAAAAAAAACAAGGGGCAAGCCAGCACAAACAGGGCTATCAGAAAATGGCATGATAGGGCAGCAAGCACCAGTTGGACCAGAATGAATCCTTACAGAACTGCGGTTTGCTACGCTGGATTCCAGACCTGCTGGGCAAGTCTGGTTTGCCCAACAAGCAAAAGCATAACCAGTACAAGTCACCCAGGTTACCTTTGAAATTGCTATGAATTTTTTTTTTAAACCAAGTTGCTGTTCTTTTAAAGAATACGTTCAGAGCATGTTAAAAATGTGCAACACTCCACTCTTCTCTTTTTCTCTGTAAGCCAAAGTACAAAAGAGAAAGATAAACATCCTTGTTACAAAAAATTTGTAACCACATGTCACAGAGACTACAGAGCCATTATTTAGGGAGGGACAGGGTGACAGCTGTCTGATTTTTAGTAAGGTCTGTATTTGTTAGGGGAAAGCAAACTAAAGAAAATATTTTCTCCCTAAAAGAGCAGTCTGAAAACACACCCTCTGTCACAGTCTAAGTACTGCATAGTAGCAATAACCTGAGCTGTCTTTGCCAAATCAACTGACTAGACAGCAGAAACTACCCAGAGACAATATCAAAAACTACAATACTATTACTACAGTTTCCTTTTGAGTCACTGGCAATGGTATGCATTACTAATTTGATCCTGTTGCTTGTCTTTCCAGATGTGAAATTCCCTGGGATGCCAAAAAAGAGTCATTCATAAGGCACTTCACCTCCCTGCTCTGTTAAGGTCGTTCAAAAACTACACCTACCACATTATAGAGACTTAGAAAGTTAATAGATACAGGACAAAAGCAGATCTTCCCAGTCAGGTTCCAGGGGAGACAATGCCCAGAGAATACACCCAGGTTTGCAGTCCTAAGTAAAGGGATATTTTACAGATTGTGTAATCAACACCAAAAACCAGTACAATACAGACCAACTGTGTGAAAAATCCCATCAGGGTAATGGTCTATGCAGCGCAAACGACTTGTGAAATCGAAGGCTTGTTTACTCCAGACAGAGAACTATCTCTTTCAAAACTTCAGCTGTTAACTCTGAGAATCCTGATGTAAACTGGTTGGCCTGGAGCAAGCTGGCCAAAACTAATAATCCACAAGTCAGTGTACAGGAATACAGCATTCCCACAGTTTCCATTCAACTCTTCAGCTGCTTATGCAGAGGTGCACACTGCAATCCCACAGGACTCTGTTAGGAAGCAAACCTTCTTCTTTATATGACAGAAACAGAGTCCCTACTGTGTAGTTCAGAATAATATGAATAATGGGGAAACCGGACAAAGACTCACTTCAAAAAGTGTATTCACAGAGCAGAAACAAGCCTTTAAATAAATAATTGGAGAAAATCAGTAATGCTATTTCAAGAAGAAAATAAGACATGACCAAAGTCTGATGGCTATAAAGAATCACCTATTATCATAAATAGATAAATAAGTGGACAGATGAGAGTTATTGATGCTTCTGGGCAGCAATACGTACTTAATGGAATTTATTACAAATAGTTCAAGTATATGCACTGATAACTGTTGAGTTGTGCAAAATCAACTCCTGATCAAGACTGCACAAAAATTTTCATTGTTATTTAAGAGGCAACAAGCTGTATCAAAACAAAGCTCTGCAAATATGGCTGGTTTACTCTCCATGGAAAAAATTAAATGTGAGGTATTTGAAAAGCCAGAGTTTTAGCCACACAGAAAATAGTCCCTTCTCCACCCACACCCCTCCACACCATCCTCTGGTTCCAGCCGGATAGCATTGCCATGTACCACAAAACAGAACCAAGTCACTGGACATTTTCAAGTTGCAGTATGAAGGGGAAAACCTAATAATGGAAGGCCTGCAAAGAATCAAAAAATAACTGGATGCAGATGCAAGAAAGCAGAAGGACAAACTTTTTAAAAGAAGCCTTACATGTTTCTACCATTAGGTTTCAAGGACTTCCTAAAACTTCTCATCCATGCTACAAATAACAGCCTTTCCAATCAAGAAGTTACAAGATGAAAAAGAACTGTGAAAACATTGTCCCTTCAGCTTTATAGACACTATGCTAATTCTTTTCAAATAATGGATTTTATAAAGGCCAAGGGGAACATGATGCTCAGTTACCACAAATTTAATGAAATATTTTAATCATAAACCGATTAGAAGCTAATGATGCAAATAAATATACCAAATTCCCATATTTAGTTTTATGTTTCTGTTTATGCAAATCCCATTATTAAACCAAGAGGCCATAGTAAGTTCTAGCTGGGAACTTAAGTATTACTTTTGTTGGTATGACACAACAAATGATTCAAGAAAACACCTCTTATTAAATTCAACCCAGCTTACCTTATACCAATTCAGCGACTCTTAATTGTGTTGCCAGGTTTCAGGTTGACAGTCCATTATCATCAAATCAGAAGTAATGCCTTTAATGGCACACTTAGACTATCACAAATAAAGTAATTAGCTGGGAAAAACAGCCTTTTCATTATGTTATTCTAGCTGATGTACCTCAAAGCAGCAGCAGAGAGTTTACTGTCTCTAATTTTAAAAAAAGTTTAGCTCTCTGGCATCTGTTATTACAAAACAAATAATCCTCTAACACCTGCTGACAACTGTAAAAAATACCTTGGATTTGTGGCCGACAGTCACTACTGGGAATTTCAGTAATACTTTTTACTAACATAAAATGGTCAGACTCTATACAAACAAATCTATCCAAATATTCTGAATGGATGATTCCAATACCTACCCTTCATCCTTGGTGCATAGCTAATACTCACTGCACCTTTCAATGAAATACCCAGGCTCCGGTTGTGAAACATGCTGCTTCAATGGCAGTAATTGAGGCTTCTCTTCCTCTCTCTGTTCTCACTCCTCAAACTCCCCCAAAAATTCCACAGCTCAAATCAAAAAATGTTTCTATACATTGGAACTAATGGTAAAAATTAGAGCAGACAAATGTTGGGGAACAAAAAAAAAACAAAAAACCAGACTTTAGAGTACTCCAACTTAAAACAGCACTTCAGTGCAGAGCAGTTTCTTTGGAGAGCACCTGTAAAGGGACTGAACAATAGAGCTGTGAAAGAGACTGCAAATGGGCTTCTCCATTTCCAATACAGCAAGTGTGTCACAAATGAAAGATGACTCCCAAAATTCTACTTTACAATTAAATGGTGAATACGAATACTCCTAAGTGTGTGTGCAGCAATAAGCACTGCAAGCACTTTACACACAACTTGTTTATGATCTGTGGCTACAACAAGTGCCTTGGCTTACTCTTGAAGCCCTTGCTGAAAATCTTACAAATTACTTTTTCTTCAGACAAAAAGAAAATTAGGCAAAAAAACTATTTATTCAGGCTACAGAAGTCTAGAACTCCCACAGAGTAAGAGCTTTGGTCAATACAGTTCAAACATCAAATTCTACCTATCTAACCAATCCTCTGTGCTTTCTTCAAAGAAACTTCACCTCAAAGCAAACCCAGTGAGTGACCAGTTGCTCAGATTTACCCCAGGTTTTTGGAAAATATCAGGAAAGGGTGGGAATGGGACAGGAAAAGGCAGGAGGAGGGCATCTGCAACAGTTCTTTTCCACAGCAGCCACCCAAACAACCCTTGGTCCTCCTACAGTGATGCACAGTGACACTACTTGGGGTCACGTGAACTCAGCTCTGCATTTTAGCTTTTAAAGTTCAGTAGGCTGTTAAAATATTTGCAGAGAATGTAAGCAATAAAGAAAATAAGAAGTATGTGTCAGTATTTCCTCCCTTTGAAACATGTGAGGAACAAAAGTGCTGCTCCAGCCTGTAGAAATATTGTCAAACTCCAGAAGACCAAGGTAGGTATCAAATGATCTTGAGTGTTGCAAGATATTTTAACCAAGACAACCGAATTACCTGGGCAAAGGCCTTTGCTGTTGTCACATTTCCCTTCCTCTGTTACAATACCAAAGTATTAGGTTTGATGACATAAACAGAAGAGTTCCAAATACAAAAAACCATTCATCAGTTTGTTTTCACGTAATCCATTAAGTGCAAGAGGTTTTACAGATATTTATATCAACTGTACCTGCATCTGAAAGTATTTTTACAAAAGTAAACTGAACTCCACAGGTCCTTCATTCTGTATTAGTGTATACACAGGCTATGGTTATATTTATTTCCAAGTAATGCTGTTGACAGGAGCAATAACAATTCAATTTTATGCCAGAGACAACCACAGGAAATAAAAATGGATGAGAAAGAAGAATGCACTTGGAGAGGAAACTGGCAGTTACCACAGTCGGAGATTTGCCAGGCCATCTATATATATTTATGCATATCAAAATAGAACAGGTTCAGGTACAAAACTCAAGAGGCCACATTTCTAATGTAATGCCTTCGTGTGTGCTACACAGTGGTATAGAACCTTTCCTGGCAGACTTTCATTTACCACCCACACCATTGCTCCTCTCCCCGGTCCCCCCAAATGTACTCAAATACACCCTGACCCTCATATTTCTAAATGTCCATGGGTCAGATTCATAAATTATTTTCTTTGACTCTGACCTGCCTACAATAATTTGAGCATCACTGCTCTTTCTTGAGAGTTTGACACTATTTTAAGAGGAAAATACCGCCCCAGCCACAACCAGGATGGAGTTTCAGGCAGGCTGATGTCCTTTCAGTCCTCCTTTTAGGAGGCTACATCAAATCCTGTTTAATATACAAAGTAGAAAGTATTAAAAAGTCAGTATTTTAAGTTCTTTTTGCCACTTAGCCTTTTTTTTCCTAATACTAAGATTAAACAGTTTTCTGCATATGCCTTTTGGATCCAAAAGGCTATGATACCCAAGGTGGATTAAACATTATCTGCAGGAAAGGATGCTGCTTCAAGCACCATCTGTCACTGCCAGATTAATGCATTGCTCCAGAAGCAGAAGAAGTAACAAAGCCTGGTTTCCCAAATACTTGTTGTCTAACCTCCTTCTCCTCACCAGGATGGACAAGATATGCTGGCGCTGTGGCAAACCCTAAATCATTGATGCACTGGCTGAACAAGCAGCAGAGGTCAAACAAGACATACAGTGGCTGAGTCTGCCTGTGCTACCCTCAGCAGAGGCACAAACTTGGGTCTCTTCTCCTCCACTGAACTGTCAATTTTCACAAAACTCAGGAGAACACCATGATGTCTGAACCATCTGGTCAGTCGCAGACAGATTTGCAAGAAAGCAAATCAGAAGTGTCAGAGGGGTTAGAGAAAGAATAGGTGTTAAACAAGTAGCTTAATCCCATCAGGAAAATATACTTAAAGTCACATTTATCTACATAAGTAAAAAAGCACCCAAGTTACAGAATTACATTAAAATGGTGCTCAGTGGCCCACCCTAAACACTACACTCAAACTGATGCTTAAATGAACCAAAAGAATGTGTTCTTAATATTGATGGGTTTTTTCTCCCCCAGTTCTGGCAAGCAAACACAGACACTATGGACTTACACAAAAACTCCACATGCCTGTAACTTTGTGATGCTAGAAAACAAATGAAACTAAATTAAAAAAAAAAAAAAAAAAGAAACAAAATCCTCCTTTTGGCCACCAAAAAACCCCACATCCACAAGCACTCATGCCATGTCCTCTAAAACAGCAGCAGCTCTGGCCCTTTCTCTTAGAACACCATTTCTACTTTTAGTTCTACATAAGTGAGGAGCAGTAATAAAACTACTAATCTTTCCTCTACTCCTTTACTTAAATTACAAAACTGAGGTGAATCTCTAAGCTATAAACTATTAAACTCCCTTAAAAGGGACAATTCCTTTTAAAACTGTAACAGTTAAATAAGACATTTTCAGATTATGTTGTACAATCAAAAGAAGTAACACCATTTGTAATATCCTTGTATTCATGAAAGGGCATAATGAAAGTATTTAAAAAAAAATTAACAAACAAAAACTCCAGGCACTGCTGTCTTATTAAATCTTAAAGACTTGCAATTTACTGCCTTCCAATGGGGACACTAAAAATCCCCTCCTTCACACAGAGGCAAGGAGGTTGCATCTCTTCTACTTTATTTCGTCCAGGAAACAGAATCCCTGAGTTGTCCAATTCAGTTCTGCTTCATGTCCAGCTGTGAACAAAGTACTTCTGATTTGATTTCAGCCTGCACTAATGAAGCCAACAACCCTCTCAGAGACCCTTCTTAATTCTTCAATAGCTTTAGTATAACTGAGACACAACCATCAAAATGTGAAGGTGAACCACTGAAATTTTTAATATTATTCTCCCTCCTGTTCTTCACATACTTCACATATAGAAGGTATAGTTGTGCACTGAGACAAAACTTTCCCTAAGCTATCCATCATGATACCTATCTCTTTCTTAAACTGCTACTTTACTTAAATGTTTATTACTTTTTATTGTTCAACACTAAACAACTACGTTTTGTTGGCTATTCATGCAGCTTAAGTACTTTTGAAGTTCTTTACATTTGTCCCCGTAGCTGACAAACTCAAATAGTACACATACAGAATTTCACATGAACCTCACTGCTAAGTTTTCATCAAATGAACATAGGTCATCTGATTCCCTTCACAGGTAGTTTTCAGTTTATCATAGTCCTTTCTTCTTACTCTAAACTTAGTTTTCTTCTCCAAAGGAACTTCACAGAAGGCACTTTTCCAGAATAAGCAACACTGACCAGTTCACAAAATAGTAAGAAAAGATGAAGAAGTATACTTCAGTGACATTTTATTCACACACAAAAACCCTATCCTGCACAGAACCGCCCTTTTGAATTTGGGCCATAAGCAGTAGTTCAAAGAATACATTAAAGCTGATACTGCCACAAACAGATGCATTTCCTTCCTCTTTCCCTTTGCTATTTGTATCCGTTTTCTGGCACCACACCCACAAAATGAACTGGGTTAGGGACTGTATTTCCTAAGTAACCCAGCAAAACGGGGTGGGTAGTTTTAGCGTGGATTCAGACTGTGATCCAGATCACCACACTATGATTAAGTATCTGGCCAATAAAACTGAAGCAATGGGGGTAGGATGAGTCTGAAAGGCTGGCACTGGCTATCTCACTGGCACCCTCTGCCTGAATGCTTGTAGGGGGAGAGGAAAAAAAAACCAGAAGAGCCCTATACGCAGAATCCCCCACTGGTGTCACAGAACATTTTTAGGTATTAGCCTTATTTATCAGTCACTGCATATACAAGTGGCTGGACTATTATTTCAACTGTGCTGACTGCAATAGCAGTGCCTACGCCATTACGTGCCTACGCAACCACGTATCTTAAGCATCAGAGTTTATATCCCACTATAACACAAGCAGATTACATATCTTGGAGCTGTAGTCTGGCTCAGTTCACATTGGAAAATTACACCACTAGGATTATATTCCATAAAGGATTTACTAACTACTCTGTGTAATTAAGGTTGCACAACTCTTCCATTTTTCAGCAACATAAAACCTTGCCAAACTAACTTTGGAAAGACTTCTTTCTCCCTCGTGCGCACACACACACCAGAAAAAGGGAAAGTGGCGTATTCTGTTCATCTGTTTGAGTCTCATTCTAAAAAAAGTAATTTCCCAGAACAAAATGTCAGAGAAAATAAGTTTTCTCCATATTAACCAGACAAATTTTTACTCCATCTTTCTTGAACAGGTCTAGAACTTCTGCGCCTGAGAACAGTTACATTAAATGAGAGTGAGAAACTGCACCTCTGACATAAAGGCATCATCTCTGACATGTTCCAATACACACATGATGACATTGTTGAAATTAAAAAGGAAAAAACCCTTCTTCATACACCGCAAAGAATTGTGGACAAAGAATTTAACTCTCTAAGAATTTGCTTCTCCAAATCAGAGGTGGACAAAAGCTTTCCTGTAATTATTCCACATGGTTCCTAAAACTCTATCATCAAGAAAAAGAATAAGAAAAGGTACAGAGAACACAGACACATCTAGAAGGTATTCTTAGTCATACTCTTTCAGGCACTCAACCAGTAACAAAGAGAAAAGTACGAGGACTAGTGTGAAAAAATGTGCTAAAAACAAAGGCCTAGAAGAACCAGGAGGGATAAAAACACGTGTTAAAAATAGCAAACTCAGCCATAAGGAGGAATAGAACCCAAAATTCCTAAAACTGTCTTCCTCTGGCTATTAGAACGTAAGCTAATTCGGAAGCATCCCACGGCCATTCCAGGACTTAAAAGTATAGAATCACACCTTTCTGTATAGGTATTTATCAGTAATTTAATCTTTACTATCCTTAGAAAGATGTGATGCATTTGGTATGTATGCAGTAGTTTTTGTATTATCCAGAGTAGGTGAAATGGGAGCAGAGACTAACCTACTAAAAAAACAAAACAAAAATAAACCCAAAGAAATAACAACAAAAAAGTCACCAACCAAACAAAAAAAAACAACACCCAAGACACCAAACCAGCCAAACAAAAAAAACCAAAAACCACACAAAAAGGACTAAAACAGCACAACAAACAACAAAAATAACAGTGTGCACTCTTAAGTTTTGTGCCAGAAGGCAGTAGCTTTCAGAAAATAAAATTCAGAGAGTATTTCAACATCTAATCCTTTGGAATGATCCTTTACAGCTAAATGATAAATGAAAGACAAACTTTACTGCTTTTGACACATTTCTGACACTAGATGAACTACTGAGAAGTATGGTAACTGTAATTCACGTCCCAAAATGGAGATATGGGAATTTCCTGATGTGATTTCATGTGTTATTAAAAAAGGAAAGGGTCACTGTGTAGCACTCTTTACAGACACATCACTTGCACAAAGAAGGTGACATGATGTTCACTGAATGCCTTATCTCCTCTTCAGAAAAGGCACAGTGAGCCTTTGCTCTGAGGCCATGGTGGAAACACCTCCAATGTCCCCAGCTCCTTCCACTCCGACCTTTTCTTACTGACACAGCTCACAAATTACACATGAACTTCCTCTTACAAACATTAAAATAAATTCAAAGATCTCAGCATAACCTACACATCAGAGAAAGCTTCATTTAAGTCAGAGATTGCCTAGAAATTCAGCACACACCCACAGCATAAACTCTGTTTCTGCATGGTGTGTTGTTACCCAAACCTACTGAGTCACATCAGGTATTTTTGCACATTCGAAGAAAACATAAACAAGAATAATTTTGTTTTGCCATTTCACACGCTGCCTGACCTCAAAAACACAAGCTGTCTCCTCCCTGACTCTCCCTACCTCGTCCTCACAGTAGTGACCAGGCCCAAACCCAAAACACTGCCAGTGGGAAAAAAACAATTAAAAAAAAAAAAAAATCACACTGTAGAAACTGAGGAGGGTACAATCAATGGCAGGGTTCGATAGGCCTCATGAAATAACACCTTCTGCCTTATTTGGGGCAAAGAATTTACTTTATCTCATCTGCAGTCCTCCAGCCTTTGCTGCACTTCCTGCCTGAAGGGAGAGGCTGACTTGTCATGAGAAACTGTGCAGACAGGGAATGCTGCCTGCACGGAGGGAGCGTTGTCACAGCAACTCCACCTGTATCTTCTGCAGTTCAGGAAGACAAAAATATTTGCATTCTTAGAAGATTAGCGAAGTTGAGCCTGCTGACATAAAATGGAAACAAGATTGTGAATCAGAAGATTAAAAAAAATGGGTGTGACTGCTGAAAAATTATAGAGTGGTCACATATTAATCATACATATAAATCATCCAATAAAAATGAAATCACTTGAGGGGAGAAGTGGGGGGAAAACTAAAAATCAAAATCTCAGTTTTACTGTGCTTGGATGAACAACAAAGGAGGAAGAAAAGAAAATTCTCCTTGCTTGACAAAACCTGACAGTTCTTACAGACACACTTTGAAAGTCACCATCCTGGCTGACACAGAACAGTAATAGGATTAGTTCACTTTTAATTAAGTACTGCATCATTATATTAGCAAGCATACTCACACCACTAAAGACTTTTTTGTGTATGGTAACAGAGGTTACCACAGCCCACCAACTTGTGCAACATTACTGCAAGACAGCATGTGCTGTTAAGAGGCTGAAACAGAGGGTTTTGCCAAGGTGTCCTCTTCACTGCTGGAACATGAAATACTCCAAGCACAGGTCTCAAGAAAACCCTTCCCCAAGGTGCACGGAACACTGATGCAACCCCTCTCCCCCCTGGTGCTCTGACAGGCAGAGGAGCTGACACTGCTGCAGACAGAGGACACTCATCCTCCACCAGCTCCTCCCTGTCCCCAGCCTGGGCACGCAGCACCACTCCCTACAGTGGGACCGAGCTGTGCGGAGCAGAGGGAAGCAGGAGATCAGCATCCTGAGGATCACGACCGCATTGCTAACCCATTACTCTGCTGTCCTAAAGACTCCCAATTGCAATACTGCAACAACACTATCACAGGCTCATACCAACTCCTGCAGGAGAAGGCAACAAAACGGTTTGTCTCAGTGCAATTAAGCAAAGCAAGCTTCTCTCTAGCAGTCCTATTTTTGGCGAGTTGATTACAGACAGGGATATTAAACTTTAGCCTGCAATAGTTACTTGATCAAAGAAGATCAAATCTATAAGATGGTAGCTGTAAAACTAGTTTCGCAGGTGAGCAAAAGGACATCAGAAATTCACCACCACACCTATGCTTCATCTCCCTCCCATTAAATCTACTGCACTATTTAGTGCTAGCTGGTGTACTCATATATTAAATGACAAATTACAGTACAGAAGAAAAAAGGTACTTGCCAACAAAGGATCAAGCACTCTCAAGTTTGCTTTTTTTAGAATGCATCTTCCAACAAATGCAGGAAAATATTTAGAAGTATTATTGAAAAGTTCCTTTCAAATACGCATATTCCGAGTGCCCTAACTGCATAGCTCCTAGGAGAGCAATACATTGGAAAAAGAATGAGACTTAGAAAAGTTACAAGAAGGCCTTTCCGAAATCACAAAAAAATAAAATAACATTGCTAGACTGTCTGAACACTTCATAAAAAGACACTCAGTATTCATTTTCACAAGAAACACTACAGAGCTCAAGGAACAACACAGATATTTATCATACTTGCCCTTTAAAAATCAAAGGCAACCAATTATACCCAAGTTCTCTCTCACACTTGCATCTTAAGAAGAAAAAGATTAGGGAAAGGAGAGTGACCTTTACAATTTCTCTTCCCGTTCCTTTCTTCATTTTGCTTGTCCAGTTATATGCTATCTCTTTACATAATATCAAGTCCATCTGCAAACAGAAACACCTACATTTATCAAAAAGCACAGATTAGAGCTGCTGATATAGACACAGATCATGTCATTTCTGTAACAAATCCTCTCCGACCTTAACTTAAAACCACAGGTTTATGCAGGGGTGGAGAAGAGAAGGGCAGACCTAGTTCATGAGTCTTCCTCAACTCTTCCAGCTATATTCAATAAAATATACTGAAAATTACACAACAGCAGCAAAGCCCAGAAGGCTAAGCTAGGACTCACCACATTTTCTTCATTTGGTGTCAAGCTCTCTCCTACACATTACATACAAACTTACAGGAGTAAAAAAAACCTCCACCCTGAATCTACTTTGCAGGCTGAGCTGAAGTCCCTAATTACAAATGGTTTATGTCACCTCTTACCCAGCAGATGACCCAAGCTTGTAAAGGGAAAAAGTAAATAAACTAAAAAACTAAAACACACCTTTTACACAACAGAAGCATAACACTCCCTCCGATTAAAAGAGAAATAAACTTATTTAGCTGGTTGCCCTCTTAACAGAGCAAACAAACAAAAAAAGCCCTCACCAGCTCTGCTACTCAAAAGAAAAATCTTTAATCTTTTCAATGAACCCATGCATACCTACTATCTTGTAATTATTTTTGCAAAGATGGAATATACAGAAGCCTGTTTTTGACTTAGTTTTTGGAATTGAAAACAGAAGAATCCTGGAGCAATGTCTCTTTCAGATGCACCACTATAGTCTTGGACACCAACTCTAATAAAGCAGTATTTTGGTTCGGAATTAGTCATGTCATACTTTACAAAAAAGAGGGGACCTATTGACAGTCTATCAATCTGGAAACAAAACATGGAAATTACTCTGTCTACAAATGTTGAAGCCAGAAAGATGCACTTCCCAGGTTTGTTCTGCACATCATGGTGAGCATTGATGAGGTTAAAGAAAGGACGAAGAAATAATCGTAGCTTTTAGTATAAAACACATTAATGTCTTCATGTCAAATAAAATGTATTTAAACTAAAACTTCGAACAAGCATTTGCTTAAAATCCTCCCCAAAAGCCATGCTTTATAGTGAAAAGCAAAAGGAAGGGCCTCCTTACCCATACACCATCCCATAAAACGCTTCCATGTAGCTGTTTGTAAATATTTCAAACAAATATACTAAGACATTTTAGGACTGTAAAACAAATGATTTCAAATTGTCAGGATACATCAGCAACACCCATCAACAGATGCTTCAGGAAGACACTAGGATATGCAGATCATGCTAAGACCACTTTCCAAGCAATAGGCAAAAGAAACCACACAGTTCTGCAGTCAGCAGTAGAACTACCATGAGGAAATTGCTTTCAGAAATTGACAACCATATTGTCATGGGACAATGGCTTGAATTTTAACTAGCACATTCAATATACACAGTAAATCCTCGGGGTCATAAGCTGTATGACTTTAACATCACCAATACGTCCATCAACTCTCTCATTTCCAATTAAAAATACACACGACACCTTGAAAATCCATCCTTCCTCCTGGAAGGCATTTGTGCTTTAAGGTATAAAGCAGACTTTTACAAATATACCTGCCACTGCAAACACTATGTGGACTTCTTTTAATGAGCAAATACAAACATATAAAGAGATTTTTAAACAGCATATCTGGATAAGCTCGAGCTGTACCAGGCAAGGCAATTTTGAAGCAGTGCAACGTTGCGACAGGTCTAGCCCGACAGACCAGAATCTAGCTTGCTGCTGCTGCTGCTGCCACCATCTCCTTAAGAAGCACTGGAAGCTCACCTAGAGTATCCACAGAAACTTTGTGCATCTCGGAAAGGCACACGACAGGGCACCAAAAAGCACATTACCACAGAGGCTTCAGCTCTTGGTGCCTAACAAAAAGAGCGCTCCGTCTGGGTCAACACTGACTTTCTGACTAATCAGGAGTCTGACCAGACTCCAGAGCTGTGTGTTGCCATTCCTTTTTTTTTCCTTGTTTACATGGACAAGACCTGCAGATGCAGCCTGGGCAGAAGAGAGGGAAAGAATTTTAGGAGGGCTACTCGTATTTTGCACTCCGCAGATCAATCTCCTCCCTTTTCTAAGTATATACAAAGAACTGATGGCTGTTTTTCTTGTACGAAGTGCACAAGCCAGGATGAAAATCAGTGCATTCGAGGACAAGATTAGAGCCTTCCTCAATATTTCAGTCTATCACTTTGATACACCTATGAATACTAAACGAGTAAAAACAAGTTTAATAATAACTGCAAACCAAGCATGCAGAGGGGAAAACCACTGCAGATACTGTAATTAGCTCTGCTAACAGTAAATGAAGTGTCATACAGTTGAGAAATGCTGTGTGTGTCACTACTCGAATGAAAGAGGTTCCCTCTGTTTCCCTCCATTCAGAAGCAGCAGAAAAGACAGTCGCTGTTGCAAGGAATAGAAGACCTACTCTTCTGACATGAATGTCGTGTCAAATTCTTAGCCTTGTGTCCTGATAGCTCTAAGGGAAGATGATTTAGGGATGCATAGACTTAATAAAGAAAAGTTTTGCTCTATCAGCTACATGCACAGTTCAAATCAAAGATGTACCTTTTTCATGTAACACTAAAATAAAGTGGTGAAGACCCTTAGGAAACATCATATTTCTCATTTTACTAAGACAAAAATACTGACTGAGAAACACTTAACACATAGTAAGTTTCTAGGTATGGTTTAAAAAACATTTCAGTACACAGCATCTCAACCCAGAAACATAATATGTCTGTGTAAGAAACCTGAATGAAAAATATCTCGCATATCCACTACATCCAAATACTCCCCTACACATACCCATACAGAAACAAATCAGTTTTAACACTTATTAATTTAAAAAATACTAACATCAAGATGTAAAAAAGACATTCTTACCTGTGTATCCTGCCCACCAGCCCCAGGAAGCCACCATAGCTAAAAGCCACTTAAATAACACTCCTTCGATATACCAGAAGCTTTTACTATCCAACATTCGGAGGGGCTGCAGCACAATTAAATACAAGACGTAGGACGGAATAGCGACCAGGTTATTGGCGACCATAAAAGCGAACCTGAGGATTGCTTTCAGGCAGGTGCAGCCCACCCGCCGGGCCCGCTCCAGGGTCACGGCCATGCTCCTCCTCACAGCGGGGGGCGCGGGGCCGTCCTGCGGGGAGAGGGGACACAAGGTGACACAGGCAGCGCCCTGGGAGCGGGGCGAGGGCAAACAGGCGGTGGCAGCGGCAGCGTCCGCGNGCCCGCGTCGCCCGCCCCGGGCCCGCCGTGAGCCCCCGCGGGGCAGCGAACACGCCCCACGGCGGGCGCGGCGCGACCCGACCCGACCCGACCCGACCCTCCGCGGACTCCCCGACCCGCACACCCCCGGGCAGGGCGTCCCGCCGCCCCCATCTCCCCCTCCCCAACACGGCGGCGGGCGGCGGCCTCTGTCAGAGCCGGGCCCCGTGGGGAGACAGGCAGGCAGGGAAGGGAGAGAGGGAGGCAGCGGCGGCCCGCGGCGGGACTCACCTCCGGCGGGGCGGCGGGGCGGCGGCGGCGGAAGCGGCGGGGCTGTGGGCGCT
>VWZG01001219.1:110574-182909 GCA_013396735.1 Grallaria varia
ACACACACGCACACAGACACTCAGACACTCACACAGATGCTCACACACACTGACACAGACACAGACACACACAGACTCACACGCAGACACTCTCACACACAGACACTCACATGCACAGACACACAGACACTCACACGCACACGGACACACACGCACACAGACACTCACACAGACACTCAGACGCTGACACGCACTGACACACAGACACAGACACACAGACACTCACATGCACAGACACACACAGACACTCGCGCGCACACACACACACAGACACACACACTCATACGCACACAGACACACAGACACACAGACACACACAGGCACTTACACACAGACACACACAGACGCACACAGACGCACACAGACACTCGCACACACAGACACTCACACGCACACAGACACGCGCAGAGGCAGACGCACACCCCGGCCCCCGCAGCGCATCCCCCCGCCCGCGGGATGCCCGCGCCCCGCGGAGGGGACACAGGCAGGGGCTGCCCCCGGCGCGTCCGCGCCCGTCCCGCAGCCGGGGAGCTCCATCCGAGGGAGCGGCTCCAGGTTGTGCCAGCGGGAGGCTTAGGTTGGGACCTGGGAAAATGTTCTTCGCCCGGAGGGTGAAGAGGGAACTGGGACAGGCTCGCCGGGAAAGCGGTCGCAGCAGCAGGGCTGGCAGGGTTCAGGAGGTCTAGGCAGTGTTCTCAGGCACGTGGTGGGACTCTCAGGGCGTCCTGCGCGGGGCTAGGGGTTGGACTCGGCGATCCTTGTGGGTCCCTTCCGACTCACAATATTCTGTGACCGGGGAGCAGCACGGCCCGGCCCCACGACTGCCCCCGCCCTTGGCAACCCACTGCTTTAACTCCCTTTGGCGGCTGTTTTTTGGTTAAAGTTGAGTAACCGAGGAAGGCGGAAGGGGGGATTGTAATTGTGATGTGTGGGCTGTCACAGGTCCCCCCAGCGCCCTCGTGAAGACCCTTAGGGCTCAGACAGCAACAGCGCATTTTGTCTCGTCCCCGTGTGCTTTTCATAGAAAAACTTTCCCAGCTTTCTTCCTTCTCTCTCTCATCCCTCCCCAGGAGCCACAACCATCATTATGTACTTCCAAAAAAACTCTGCGAGGTTCTTCAACCTACAGTTGCAGAACCATCCTGGGAGAGAGCCTTTATAGCCTCATGCAGAGAACCTGCACCTTCACAAAACTGCTCCAGGGTGAGGAATCTTTGCCTTCCCTGTGCCTTCAAGGTCCCTTGTGGTGAGACAGGACTGTTGCCTCTTGTCTCTTCGCTGTGCCTCTCTGCTCCTGCCTCCTCTGTAACACCTGACCGGGCCACGGAAAAGCAATGCCAGACCTCCTTCAGCCCTCGCTGGCCTGACCGGGCTGTTTCCTCAGCTTGCTTCCACTATTAGAATATTTACACTGAGCAAAACAGGTTGTGTGAGTGATTTTAACTCTGCTTGGGTTTTCAAAGAAAAAAAATCCACCACCACCTTAAGAAGGAGACATGCTAGAAGGTCTACTGTGCATTAAAAAAAAAAAAAAATCATAATTTTTTCAAATTGTAATATGTGGACTGAAAAAATGTATCACTTTCATATACTAACCATGCAATGTATAAAGCTAGTCCACTGTTTCCTAGACAATGAGGCTTCAGAGATGACTGTACCATCAACAAAATTAAATCCCAATCTCTACTCCAGGAAGAAAACAAAGTTGTTATTGCAGATAAATTTAATTTGAGAATTTAAAAATGCAAACAACCAAATAATGCCGTCATGTTCTATTTGAGCAAAACAAAACAAAACTAAGTTGCTGACCTTTCTGACAAAAAGGAGACACATCTTGCAAAAGTGTTTCCAAGTCTGGCTATTTTTTTTGTACATGTTATTTTTATTACTAGGTTAAATCTGATAGTTGGGGGCTGTAATCATTATGCAGCTTGAGGTGTTTTGAAGAGTTACCAGCATCAGTAAGAATTCAGTTTTATGTTGGTATTGGTTTTGAGTTTTTTCCGTATTTCATGCAAACAACTCTAGGCAATACACTTGAAGTTATTCTCAGCAAAATTTTGCTCTAAAATCCTGACATAGAAAAAGGGTAAGTTTTAGACCATAATTAAAAATACATTTTATTTCTTTACATCCAAAAGGAAAATGAAGCCTTGTTTATATATTATTCCAAGATTAAAAATATGAAAAAAATGTAGTTTGGAAGATTATTCTGAAATCTGATGCATCCAATGAGAGACTGCAGAAATGATGTTAGACAACTACTGAATTAGGCAATTTATACTGCAGAAAGGAATTGCACATGGAGAAGCAGCCATACAAAGCATTCATTCTTTGTCAGTGACTGCTGCAGAGCTTAGGAAGCTGTGGTTTAGCATTTTGCTGAATGAGCCCATAGCAAAGAACCCACCCCTATTCCTCATTTTCTGGCCTTCACATGGACAGCCCAAGTCCTAGGAAGTGTGCACAAGGAAATATCTCTTACTGATCTTGATAAGCCAACTGTCTGTCATCCAGCGTGAGCTTCTGAAGAATCATTTCTAGTACAAAGTAACACATACATGTGTATGTGTGCCATTATTGCAAAGAAAAAGAAGGAAACAACTAAAAGCAGCAGAATTGGTTGGTTATTTTGGGGGGTTTTTTCTTGTTGTTTTTAATTTGATCAATAACTGTTAACTCTGAAGCTCAGAAGTTTCACAACTGGTTTTTGGTTTTGATTTTTTAAAAAAAATATTCTGATTTCTGGAAGCAATTTCTCAGTGTCTGAGCTTCATAAGTTTTCATTATATCTTGTTTGTCATTTTACTATTATACATGCAAAAAAAGGCAAAATATTAATATAAGCAACTCTCAGTTTGTAGCTTTTTGAATAATTTCTCTAATGTTTATGGTTTTTTTGACGGAGTAACCCCCTATGACATTTCAGCCTCACAGAAATACTGACAGGGACAGCACTATTGATCATTGTAAAAATACACTTTAATGTGCTTATTAACTGATATAAACATTGGTAAAATTAGGTGACTAAGTGATGTCAAGGATTGCTGGAGCAGGTAAGTAAGTAAGTATTGGAGTTGTCTCCCACTCACCTCCAGAAAAACCTACAGACTGAAAACACAGAAAAAGAAGGTTAGGCTTATTCCTGTCAATAAGGAGGTGTGAATGTTACACCGTAATAAACAAACACATCTGTTAGATTCGGTTACTTTAACAAGTTATCCTAAACAGTATATGGGAAACTGCACAGTCCAGAAGATTCTTTATTTGCACAGGCTTTGATTTGAAAACTGTATCTGGCTGCAAGACTCAAGTCAAGTTTCAGTCATAAACTCCTTGGAAGTCTTTTGAAGAAGGTAACATTTTCGTCTCTGGGTACCCTTCAAGAAGTGATTAACCACTGTCACGCTGCCCTTCCACAGCACATATCTGCATTCCAATTTTGCCATAGCATTAAAGCTCCCTGCAAGCGTAGCTGCGAGGATGAAATGCTCTGCAGACATTCAAGTAGTCCACGAGTCACAGAGGCATAGATAACCGTAATGAAATCCAGACTTGAAGCTGTAAACACCAATTAACTAAAAGATTTGTTTCTGGAGTTAGGAAACAGCAAGTTTTGGAATGCTTTTGAACATTTGTCTGGGTCAAAGATTGGCAAATAAAAAGCTGCTCATTTGTCTCTGCTGGATTCAATCAGTTGTCCCTGTTTGCTTTCCTTGTAGCAAACTAAAGTTGCAGGTACCATATGGCTCGAAAAAAAGGGTTAGGAGGCTGCACTCACATGCTGATGACAGTAAAACCAAAATTGCCTTTAAAAATCACAAAGGTCTGTCATACAGTGAACAAAGACAAGAAAATAGCCTGAGAAATCTCAGAAATTTTACACAGCGGAAAACAACTACTGCTTCCAACCTCTCAGAAAGAACAACTTGCTACTTGGAGAATTCTATAAAATCTTATTTAAAAAGAAAAACATGACAGAAAAGATGAAAGTAGACAAAACTGCCGTGAGGAGCTACAAAGATGGGAACATGTGCAGAGCAGAGGCTGCTGGAAGACGCTTAACATGAAATAGGGAGTATACTAAAGGGAGTATAAATCCAGAAAGCATCTCAAGTGAATTAAGTAGTTACATTGGATTTGGAAAAATAACAATTTAAAGGCACACAAAGAACCTAACTACATTTTCTATAGTCTGTAATAAATAAAGGGGAAAAATAAGTAAAACAAAACAAAACACAAAAGAGAGAAAGATCTAGGATCTGGGGAAAAAATTATTACATTTAACCTTTAATTCTGAGCTGGTTTACAGTGTGAAATACCCTGGTGTGGAGGATTTTTCCATTACTCTTCTTCAGAACATTGAACATTTTCATAGTAACAGTAAAACCTTCCAAAATACTCTGCAACAGTAGCCTCCACTATGTCCTCCATATGAGAGGCAAAATCACCTCCATTCTCTAAGTAAACCCATAAATTTTAAGGACAGTGTCAGTCACTCCATCTCTACCAGCTGCACCTCAGGAGGAACCACACTTGTCAAACTCCCTTGACCTTCAGTGGCAAGCTGATCTCATGCTCTTTCTCAGTCACCCAACAGTAAAGGACGATTTTTAAAAGATCTATTTTCGGTAACCTTTCAGATATATGTTTCTTTTGAGGACTCACATCCATTTATCACACACAAAACGTAAAACCCAGGCCACTTTCCTTTTGTCATTTCTCTCCAAGAAGTGTTATCAGACTATTTGGCCTTTCAGTCAGAGATGCTTTTATTTGCATTTTAATTCTTTTAAGGGTACTTCAGGGAAACACGAATAAGACATTAAAAAGGAAGTAAACTGTGGCTTTGTCTTTAACACTTATCACATTCATGTGTTTGTGTACAAAAGGCTTTACCTGACCTGACACTGAATCTCAGCCCCCTGACAAGCTCCCTTCCCTTGCCCCCTGCTCCAGATTCCTTCACCAAGATCAGCCAGCTGCAGACTAGCCAGCCTTACCAGTTCCCATGGCTCTAGCATACAGAGCTGTCACTTTTGCTCATTTTTTCTCATATTCTAAACTTTTGAATGAGAGACTAAGTGTTTTTTTGCTTAAAAAAATTAATAATTATCGGCCTCAATGAAAATGTCACAAGCAGGACCAAAAATTTCAGGCTTATGACAAATGTAAACTTTTCTTCTCCCTTCTACTAGGCTTGAATTGACATCAGAACTTAGGTAGTGTTCATTCTAACAAGATTGCAGGATGCCAAGGTAAGGCCTTGAGTTGTTTTAGGGCCATTTTTGTTCTCTGGGAAATGGTGGCAAAAAAAAAAAAAAAAGATTTTCTGGTTTTAAACAATTTAGATAAACCAAAAAGTTATTGCTAGTGTAAGAGAAACTAAACAAAATGTGTTTTTCTTCCCAAGTAAATAAACATAGCATTGTTTGAGCCCAAATGTGTTTTGGTTGTTGTTTCTCTTTGGTTTTGTTTGGTTTTTTTAAAGTCAGGAATCATTAAGTATTATGCAAGTTGGATTGTTAAATAGCTCTTTAGGTTAATATTTCATTCCAAAATTTTTGTAAGCCTAAATGAGACCAGTAAACATTTTATAACCAGGCATTATTGCATTTGTAATTTTGCCCTAGGGAATTTTATACAGTTAGACACAGACAGAAGACCAAACTCTGGCTCCAGTGAGGCAACTCTAGTGTAATGCTTTAAGTTCTGTCCAACATAAAGTAAAAAATAAAATTTGGCACACAGCCTCTGGAGTGTCCTCAGAGCAAGCCAAGCCACAGCCAGGGAGGCCATATGACACAGAAGATACAGCAACACAAAATCAGCGAAAATGTTATCTGTTATCGAGGATACTGGGCAAGAGAGAAGACCATTCACATCTAATGCTGGGTCTGGCTATGGTCCCATCACTCTGTCTAGTAAATCCTGCATCAAAATGGACTGTTATACAGTGAGAAATCTCAAGACATGTCCTGCACTCTCCCTGCTGTACACTTCAGATGGAGCTCCTCTGGAGGGTTACTGCTGCTCAATTTAATTGGCCAGCATAGTTTGGCAGTCTCTGTGGGATTGTATTTTTGTCCCATTTGATAGCTAATTATTATTTAGCACGTGTTCTCCAGTTTTTTGCCAAGTTCAAGGCAGTGTCAAAATATATCTGCTGTGAATGGACGCATATAAAGTGATAGTTCATAAACTTTTTCAGGTGGAGGTTATGTTCTAAAATCTATGAGTACTCTGTTATTGATGACTTGTCAAGGGTTTGTTTTTAACTATTTTTTGGGTACATTTATATTCCCTTATGGCACAAAAGCAGTGTGATAACAAGTATCTGTTAATTATAATGCTCCAGAGAGGGACCGAGCCATATGATGCTTTAGTGAAGGCTATCCTGATCTCCCAAAGGAATTTGGGTAGGTTAATGTCTGAATGCACTTATTCTTTCCACAGCATAAAAGAACCAAATGAAGGAATTTTGGAGCTAGTTTAGAACAGCACACTCATCTTTGTTCATGGCCTTCACCATGTGTAAGAAAGGCAAAACCCATCACATTTGAACAATTTGCCAGTTAGTCAAGACTAGCAGAAGGTGAGGCAGATGTCACTATCTCTCCCTTTCTTCTACCAGCTATATGCAAATTTCATAATTTTCCAGTTTGGCAGAGCTTGTTAACATTCACACAATGCCACTCTTGGATTTGTCATCTCAGTCTGTTTTACATAAGATGTATACCTCATCATTTTTTGTGTTGTTTTTGGTCTAGCATATCAGCAGCATAAGCCCTCTTGTTGCAGCTACGTGTTCTGTAACTCATGCGCAGACCTGGTAATGTTACTTGTAATTTTACAATTGATCAAATTGACATAATCTTAAAGACTAGAGAGGTTAGTCCTCAAAAGAAAAGTTAGGTTTTAAACAGCTAATCCCCTCAAAAGTTATTCCAATCTCCTTAAAGAGGCAGAAGTTAACTTGACATTCCTTTTTCCTGGCTACAATTTTCATAAGGGTGTAAGATAAGAAAGAACCTAATACTAACCATAGAGGAACAATGCCTTGGGTCTCAGATTTGTGACAATTTCATATGACCCTCAGTTTTGCCATAAGCAAATACATACATTGCCCAACAGGAAAAACAGTTGTTCCTGCAACTACAATGCCTTTTCATACCGTGATAAAGTTTCCATACCAGTGCATGTAACTGTGAGCTGAATAATTCAGATGTTTTGAGGTGTTTGATTTCTCCGTAAAACTAAACTGCAGACTTTGACAGAGACCATTTATTAAAGATGGGTAACAGACACACCGCAATGCAGCCAGATGGTCAGCAAGCAACACTTTCAGTTGCTGCTGCATGGAATGTGTTTCTGCCATACTGTGTGTGTCAGTCAATGGGCTGCTTAAGTAGAGCACGACAAAGCTGAGTTCTCCTCTCAGTTACATGGGGTTTTTTCACTCATTGACACTAATGTCACCAAGGTAAATTTGAGCTGAGGGTTTGCTTTTGATTTGTGTGGGGCTTGTTCAGTTTAGTTGTTTGGGTTTGGTTTTTTTGGTTTTTTGGTTTTTTTTAAAAAAAAAAAAAAAGGATCTCTACAGTTACTCCACCTACTTACTTAATCTTTAATCTCTGTGTCAGCTTGGTTGTGAAATCTTTTATCCATGACATTGGTTTAGTCCAATCACCTCTACAGAATCATATTACTTGAGGCAATGATGACACACTGATTATATGTAAGCTTGCACTTGCAAGATTCTTATAAGCCTGTAAAGCTTGGATAACGAAGCATGGTACAAACACAAAGATAAAGCCAACCTGGCTTTAGGCAGATGGGACTCCTATAATTTTCTAGCTATCACACTTGTTTGTGATTAGTCATTTTATTTTAAAAAAAGAACGTAATAAAACCAGGAACTTGACTGCCCTGAATTAATCTAGTTTTTTTCTCCATCTGCACTGGCAAATTCAGCACTACACTGTATGATCCTGATCACAAAGATCATATGTTGCATGGTCAGTCATCAGATGAAGTTCCTATTTTCTTTAAACTCATTCAAGTTCGTTTCAAGTCAACACTTACCAGACTGACCTACTTGGGTTTTGGTAAACTCTTAACATCAAGTTAATGTTTGTAGATCAAACCCTAAATACAAGTGAACTAAGTAAATACTTATCACTGTTATTAAGATGATTCTTACACTTAAATTCCTAGTGAATAGCTTGTTACAAAATTAAAGAGGTATTCAGACTACTTTATCCATCTTATGTTTGTTGAATTCTATATCATTGCAATCTAAAATTAATATTGATGTTTCAGGAAAGTGGTGTTTTTTCTATTGGAAAAAGAAAGTAAAGAGTCCAATGTAACCACGACAGCTGTCTTTGTGGGGGGAATCTATTTGTCCACATGCTCAATTCCAGTGACTTCAAAGAGCACTGTGCAAAGTGCAAAGATCCATCCCTTTTGAGCTGACTGAAGAACCGGCCACAAACTAATCAGGTCTGATCCAAGGTCCACTGTGCATTTCTAGGAAGTAGGTATTGTAAAATAAATACCATAATTGAAATTTATTCAGGACAGAGCTCTATTAAAAAACTCATCTTCCCTCACCCAATCTAGCATACACAGCATACAACCTCCTTGTCTTATGATGCTATGTGCAGCTTTGCAACTGTTTTGCTGAGCTTCCTCAAGACTATGTTTAACTTGGTTAGCAAAGGAAGGTCATGAATACTTCCATGTTGCAAGCTGGTTATGGAGTTTTTGCACAAGCTCAAGCTGACTGAAGAAATAATGCAACACTGGGAAATCCAAAAGGAGAAGTCACACCATAAATTGCATTTAAACTACCCACATCCTCTGCAGTCTCACTACCTGGCTGAAAAACTCAATTGCTGTCTCTCTGCTGAAGGCAGAATACCGATGTCCACTGTTAACAGCAAGTAATTATTTCTTTGGGAAAAGTTCAGTTAAAGCTACCGTTGGCATTGGTTAATGAGTAATCATTAATTAAGACAGACAATACTATCAGTTATGCATTAAAAGGTATCCTACCTTTTTTTTTTCCCAGAGACAAAGATGGTTCTTCACAAAATGGCTTAGATTGGAAGGGGCCTTAAAGATCATTTAGTTCCAACCCCCTTGCCCTGGGCAGGAAACCTTCCACTAGACCTGCTTTCTCCAAGCTCCATCCAACCTGGCCTTGAACACTTCCAGGGATGGGGCATCCAAAACTTCTCTGAGCAACCTGTTCCAGTGTCTCACCATTCTTACAGTAAATAATTTTTCCCTAATATCTAATCTACTCTCTTTCAGTTTGAAGCCATTACTCCTTGTTCTATTACTACAAACCCTTGTAAAAAAGTCTCTCTCCATCTTTCTCATGGACTCCCTTCGGGTACTGAAAGGCCACAATTAGGTCACCTCAAAGATGCCTTTTTTTCATAGATGTAGGAAAAGGTTGAATTGCAGAAACCCCTTATACATCTTAGTTGTAGTTCCATATTAAGTTCATCATCCTGAGCCAGGAACAGTCCCAGTGTGCATTGGAGGGAGAGGATGGGAGGAGGCAGTATTACACCTGCCATGTCATATGATTGGCATTGACAATAAAGCCCCTTCATGTCCTCCCCACAGCAAATCCAAGCTAGCTACTTTAACCTGATTTATACTAGCCAACAGCAGACTCAAGCAACACTCATCGTCAGTCAAAGAAGAATTTTAATCTAGATATGGAAGTGATGCTGTTATTGCTCCTTACCATAGACATCCAAGAGCAGCGTCCTTAAGCGTGTGCCACGGCACAAACATGCTTGTAAGGGACAAATACTCCATATTTTCATGCCACAGAATCAAGTGTTGCCCAAAAAACTCCATAGTTTGGCACGTGCAGTGAATGTTGGAAATTGTTCTTCCTAAAATACCACAAATGTTTATTATTAGTGCTATTGATGCACTTCAACTTAATAAAATGTTATAAAATCCATTACACCATTGGTAACTGTGGCTAAGAAAAGCAATCCTAATGGCATGGATGAATCCAGACAGACCACAAGGGATTACATAGTTTGATTTGCTTAGCCTAAGTCTCATTTCAAAAAGGTAGAGGGAAACAAAAGTAAAGTTTCAAGATCAGATATAACTGTACTGTTATTTTTGCTTAGATTTATAAATTTAGGAATAAAAATATTAAAAAATGTAACAACACAACAGAAATTCCCTTTATTAAATGAAAGGGATGCACATGGAAAATAAACCTCCTTTCAAACATCTGCTAAACTATTACCCCCTTTTCTCCATATACAAATACTCTGCCCTCCATAGTCCCAGCTTCACTGAGCTCCTCTGGATACATCCCCCCATCCCTGTCGATCCTGCTCAGCCCAGGCTGTAGCTCATTGACCTATCAGTGTTCTATGCATAATGTCTCATGCTGTCTGCAATGAAAGAGTTTCACTAAGGTCCCAACTTTCCCCTCTCTGCTCTACAGTCCCAAAGTTTCAAATGGAAGCTGGAACCAGAGGAGCCCAGAGCAGGAGGAGGCAGGAGAGCATGACTGGGTCTGATGGCCCCCTTGAGCAGAACACAGCACCAGCAGCACACTTAATCCAGGAAACTCACCACATTGCTCAGCATTCCCACTGAGGGTTAAAAAAATGTTAAATGCAGTTTTGAGACTGATAAATAAAGTCTGGTTATTGGTATAACTCAGGTCTTTGTTTGCTTCTACTTATAATTGTCAAGACTGACAGATAGCAGTGGAAGACACTCTAATTAGATCTTGGGCAGGGGGATGAAGGAGAAGAGGAAACAGGCTGATGTGCTGAGGTTCTGAAGAATTACCAAGCAAGATGTGCCTTGTGTTAATGCTGAATAAAATGATACATCACAGCAAGTTCAGTATCATAAAACCATTACTCCTTATCACACTCAGCTGTGAGAACTTTGTACTGACTTAATTGAGGTCAAGAATTAATGGCATGTCTTTTAGATAACACTTCTAAATGGCAGCATTTGTCTAAAGAGAAGACATTAATTCAAACCTTTTAGGCCAAAAATTTACAGAGAAGCAGAAAGTTCCAGTCAGAGCCAGAATGTAAAATGTTATCTTGTCACAAAATATGTCTTGATTGGCAAGCTGTAAGTATGGATCAAAGCAGTAATATGCTGGGAAAATAGCTAGATACTGCAGAATGTAGGCTTAAGTATTTAACTTACTATTCAATGTTCTCTTTCTGTACTTGTGTATTCCAGGGAATTGCCTCCTGAAACCACCCTCGCATCCTCTTTTCCATTGTTAATACTCAGTGATGACCGGAGTTAGACCCTTTCTAACACAAAGCTACTAAAGACGAACACAAAAAAGAAATCCACCGACAGCTGAAGAACAAATTACATTGGATTTGTTACAACTTGTTAGTAAGGATTCTCAAGCTTGACTGGTGAACAAACAGGACATACTGTGGGATGGTACTTTAATTCCAGGCTATCTTGGTGCCTGAGATACTTTGTAGGGAGCAACCCTAGCCAGGGCAAGGTCTTGGACACAAGCACCTGCCGGAGTGTCTACCATGCCCAGTGATAAAATCTTTCTTTTCCTGAAGGAAGGGAGTAGTAGAAGCAGAGGCTTGACACCTTCCAGTTCCACACCAGCTATTGCTGTCCTGAGTTGGGGTGGAGGCCAGTAATTTGGAGCATGTAAATTATATTGCACATTCCACTCCCTGCAATACGCACTCGTTGTGGTAACTTCTGTCTCCGAGTGGGGGTAGTATAAGGGGTTGTTACATGCCTTAAATATTGATCATCTCTCCCCTAAGGATGAGGTATACATTAAAAACAAACAAACAACATCTCCAACCAGCCAACTCAAACCCCAAACCAACATCAGCCATTAGATGACTCCACAGGAACATTCCCTGGGCTCCACTCTCCTAAACGGCCGCAGCAATATCTAGGACTGCAAGCAAACGTAAATTACACATGTCCAAAGCTATAGCAGAAAGGCTCACACTCCAGGTGAGGAATCTCTGCTCTTCATTACGCTGCCAAAGCACCTTAACACTTGCTCCTGGCCACTGAATTTTCCCAGTGAAATGTGAGCAAGGAAGAGAGCAGCTGTAACACAGCCTGGTGAGGCAGAGGCTGTCACTGACTGTAAAGCAGCAAGGGTGATCCGTGCTGCTGCCCCAGCATACACAGGCACGGGATTTCATAGCTCATTCTGCTCCTCCTCTCTGACATAAACTCATATGTATCACAACTTTTGAAAAGAATACTTAAGGGAATTACAAAAAGAATCATTATGTATATTGAGAAGGACTGGGTGCAAACACTGCTGTGGAGGATGATCTGTTAGAAACTATGGATTATGTCTTGAGGAGGGATGAAAAGGTGCAAGTTAGCAGCTGAATGAAGAAACAACTGAGTAGAATCCACTTGTGAATTTGCAGAATGAAGGCAACAGATTGCAGGGAAAAAAGTTAATGAAGTGTTCACATAAGACTGCTCGAATATGATACATAATACACTTTGAAGAAGCCCAGACCATTGCAGGAAGTCAGGAGGATTTGCAAATCATTACTGTAGCCAAACACCCAGAAGAGTCATTCTTCACCAGTATTTGCCAGAGGCCTTGGAAAACACCGCTACTTGACTTTATGATCAAAACAAAAAGATAAAAAACATTGACTTGCAACTTGAATCTTGCAATCCTGTAGCTCAGAGATCAGCAGCTGCCAAAACCTCACACAGCCTCTGGTCACCATCTTTAAAAACAGATGACAAATGAAATAACCTTACAAAATACAATGGACTAATAGTCTGTTACAGTAGAAAAGTGTAAACTATCACAGAAAAACTCCCTGTGCCCTTGTTCACAAAAGCCCTTCACGCTGTGAGCTCTGTTGCTGAGATTCTACCAAGCCTGTAACAGCTGATCTAATTCACATTGAATTTCAGTCAAACTGTTACAAAAATCCTGCAGTTTCTACAAAAGTTCATCACAATGTTTGCAAATGCACAATGAAAGGACAGCAATGAACTTACAAGACAAACAGTATGAATTAGTCATTAAAAACAGTTCATCTGAACCTAGGTATTGTGTATACACCAAAGATGACTTTTTCTATCATCTGATCGTACTAGCCAGTGACTTCATTATGCAGGGAAACATGAGCTGGAATACTCAGATTTTTCAGTGCAGTCTAGAGTTTCACATACAGAGCCATTTGTATGCATTCATTTCCAGGCTAAGTCCACTCCTAAGTATATCTGTTGTCTGCAAGCAGAGTTCAGCAGAGCTGCCTATATAAATGCAAGAAAATAACATTTTGGATCTGTGATACAGTGCTATTGGATTGGCCATTAAAAAAAGTAACACACAAACAAGCACAGGAGCATGTGAATTCCGGCTCTTACTACCAGCTTGATTAAAAAGAATGCTTATGGACAAGATTCTAATTTTAGCAATTCAGAAGTACAAATTCTGTTACATTAGACTTGATCATCAAGAACATTTAAATTAGTTTTTAATCAGTAGTTTCATTACTTAACATATCCTATTTGAGTGCATTTGTTAAATGCAGTTAATATTTACCCCCCACCAAAACTTAAGTACCTCAAGGTCCTTTTCAAATTCTCTTTTAGAATGTATCTTTAATCTTTGCTATTACAGAAGTATAAGTTGGTCCAGTTTCTCTTATCTTCCATCCCCCTTCAGAGTATCAGCTGCTTACACATGCACAAACATTTAAAGGCTTAAATTCCTGAAGAAAAGACACAAAGCTTTTGTGCACCCCAACATACTTTAGTAAGCGGAATGCCCATGCAACTGCAGCTCCTTCTACTCCTAGGCAGTCAAAATAATTAAAGAAACAAAGTAAATAATGACATCAATCACAAGTCACATTTTTTGCAATGACTGGATTCTTTTGCCATTGTCTGGACAACACAGATAAATATTTTACTGTATCAGGTTGTGTATCTTGCCAGGCTTCTAATTGAAGTGGTCTGAAAGCTTAATATTTTAGAGAGGAACAAATGAGTCATGGTCTCAACTACCTCTGCTTAGCATGAATTATGTACCTCATTTCAACAGAAGTCCAATATAGAACCATAGCAGAGATCCTATACCCTGTGTCAACTCTAGTACAGCCTTAAGAGGTTTTGTCCTACATTAAAGGAAACTTTTGTCCTTCTGTTTAAAAATTCAATTCCTGTGAATGGCTTATGAATCCAGGTAGGCTGCTGAGTAACCAAATCACTGGTGAACAAACTATGTCTCAGGCAGCACAGCTGTAGATTGCTGCTTTCTTGCTGGACAAAGTCCTTTCGACCCCTCTCCTGTAATTTCAGGCATCATTTTTTCATTACCAACAGTACAACTGGAACTAAGAACGGGTACAGATGAATCACTGCTCAACAGCTAAACTGCTATGACTAACCCATGCTCCACAGCTTCTTTGGAACAGTGGTCAGAGTCTTTACTGAAGTAAAGGAGAAAATGAATCGTTTTATTTCCAGTGTTATCAATATTTCTATACTGTAGTTTACTAAACAAGTAACTTTATCAGTTGTAATAATTTCTATGAGCACAACCAGAGGATGCTGATTTTTTTCCTGCTTCCAAAGGGTGGAGATGAGGAAATAAACCAGGAGATAATTAGTCATATGTTTTTAAATCATTACTTGCCATTAACTTTTGTCAACTTGCAAGTCACACAAGTGCTGCCCAACTCCTGCCCACAGGTTGGGGTGGAAGACACTTAGCTTGTAAATCTACTGAGTTCCTGTGCTGCTGTTTCTTTACTCCTTGAATGGCCAAATATGTCAGGCACAGCCCACCAAGACTGGGAATTTAAAGGCCAAATCAAAACTAATTGAATTGCCTGACAATATTGTTGGAAGGGCAATTTTTTTTTGAAGGACAGATTTTACTGAACATTTGGTTCTTAAATTTATTTTTTAAGCCACACTTCCTGGAGTCAAGTACTAAAAATAAAATGAGGAATGAGATTATGTTAAACATGATTTATGGCCATCATGACTGTAGAGAAGCAGCTGAAAGTAAAAGCCCAAGAGATTAAAAGTGGCATTTTTCAAATTTTTTCGGTTTGCATAGCAGAGTGTTTGAGGTGTTCAGTGCCAGATTCTCCCCGGGCTGCTTTGGACCTGCTGGAAGTGGTCAAAGATTTACAGCAGGGAGTGGATGTCAAGCTCCCAGCAGTTTTTCATAGCAAAGAATATTTTCACCGCTGCCAGCGGGAGGTAAATGGTCAGACATGGGTGAGAACTTGTGAATCAGAAAAACTACAGCCCAGGTAAACAGTGGCTGACTTGGCAGTAGATGTCTGAAACGGAGACAGCCTGTAAATGCTGTTCTTAGCCATGACTGTAAGGGCAGTGCCCAGAAAGCACAAAGCCCAAGAGAAGCAGAAAGGCACATTTCAGGTGATTAGGCAGAGCATCACAGAGGGCTCTCCCATCTGTCTTGTCACAGCAAGAGCTCACTGTATTTGAACAACAGAACGGGCTTCACTGAAAGCAAATTTTAAGTTCCATATCCCTCTTTGTAAGCTGTGTTCCGGTGAGGTGGTGTTTACATATATACATAAATATATTCAGTGAATCATCAACATTCCCATCTGCCATTTAGTACACTCACATCACTAAGGGACACATCTGAACATAAGTATCTGATCTGCAACACTGGGTGTTGTTGAGAAGAGTTTTAATTAAAAAAAAAAAAAAACAAAAAAAATTGATTCATCAGCATGACATTTAAAAATAATTGCCATCTAAATTCTGATCTGGTTTTCTTATCTTACCAAGTTGAACTACTGGGGGCATTGCAGCACGGTTAAGAGTCATGGGTAGTGTCCTCCTTCAGTCCTATAGAAAAAGAAAAAATATCCCTCTACAAAATAGCACAGTATTTTTTATGTCCATAGGACCAGTGAATTCCTAAAATTCTGAACAGCAAAGCATAAGGAATTGGGGTATTGAGGGTTGTTGTTGTTACTGTTTTTGTTTTGTTTTAGATAGGAACACCAACACAACAATTAAGTGCTTTTTAGGGTCAGGCTGAAATATCAGAAATACAACTAAATATAGAGCCTTCAAGCTATTCTTATGGTTCATCTGTATTGCCCCACTCTCTCTAAAAATGAAAAATCAGTGTATATTTTTGTTCTTAACCTAATTTGCTCGTACCAACAGAAATACAAATCTCTCCAGGGGATCCATTATGTGGATTGTACTACCCAGATGCATTCAGAATTAACGTTCTCAGAAATTCCTACCCAGCTCACAAAGACTGTCCACACTAACACCCAGACACTTATGACAGGCTAGACAAGGAAAATCTCTCTCAGAGGGCACAGAAGACTGTTAGGCAAACTTTTACCTCTGCAAGAGTGAAAATGTTATTCACTACTGGTGACAGAGAGACACAGAGGAAATAAAGTGTTAGAGTTTGTACACTGCAGGCAGGATCAGTTCACTGCTTAGGAAAAAACATGTCAGAGCAACAACTTCACTAATGAGTTGTGATAATTAGCATAATTAATTACCATTGCTTTTGTTCCTCCCTCATTAAATGAGGGAAAGACCTTCTGAAGAGGTCATACAACATTTTTTGCCCATTATTACAACTCCTGAAATTTCCTGTATCTCTCAAGTGGATGACTAGCTCTGAGAGGTCTCCACCCATGAAGCTCTTCCACTTTACTCAGTGATCTGGTCTGGACATGGTCATTTGCACGGAGCAGTTTCTGCAAATGTGTACCCATGAAACTAGTGCCAGTGGATTTAAGGTTAAGTGATAAAAGCCTAGCTTTAGCCAAAATTCCCAAGTGTTCATATTGGAATGACCCCAGTATAACTCAGATGCATGAAATCAGAACCTTGACATCTGCAGACTTAAGGATTTTGTGAAACGAGTTGGACAGCTCTCATCACTCACAGTGCCAGCTGCTGCCCACATGCACTGCTGGCAAATCAGGAGGTCTCCAAGCACACCTCACCTGCTCAGAGCAGAGCCTGACACCGCAGGCTTGACCTCAGCCACGGCTCCCAAAGGCATTCCTTCCCTTCTGTCATCTCCCTCGTGGGTGGAGACTTGCAGCAGACCGGAAAGCTGGCCGGTAACCACTGCAGTGATCTCTGCCCTCTGGAACTGGCCATGCAGAAATGACAGAGTTCAGATGCATGTGAACAGATTGTTCCCTCCAGACACGTGTTAAATATGGAAATACACTGCATGTGTAGGGTGGGTCAGTCCACCAGTTGATTATTACCTCCAGGATGCACCACACGCCTTACCCAGCACCTTTCGTGTACTGATTTAATTCATCAAGTCAGACAAGACAAACCTGCTGATTCAGCTGGAAAAAAACACCCTAGCCAAAGGGAACTGTTTCAACTGGATAAACCTGTGAACTGATCCAAAGAGCACAGATGGAGTTAGGAATAAGCACAAGCGAGTCCCTTTCAGCAATGGCACACACCTAGACTATGTTAAGTGAAGCATGAAACTGTACCTTGAAGATTCACCTATCACCTCTGGCAGTCCATCCATCCACATACCACTCAGTTTTATATTTATCATGGGCTCTTCTAGCTCAGCTGCTACTCCTCGGTTTTGTCCTGTAGTTAGAAGCTGTGTGTTAAGCATGGACAGTTCTTAAAGCCACATTAATAGCATTCCTAAATTTTGTGCTTCTAGGAAGAAAGGAAGGGCTCCATAAAATGGATTGCCAACAAGCCACATATTTAAAATGTTGAACAAAGGTATTTTAAATCAGCCAACCCACATGAGTCTCTTATTTTACCCCATCTGCTTTAGAGCTTTGTAGTCACCATAGATAGCCATTAAAAAGACCTTCAAAACAATTGTTTTTAATAAAAAAAGTTTTAAAAGATTTCTTGAGAACTCCACACTCAAATCTGAGGGACTGTGAATGTTCCCCATCTACAAGGGGGGGGAAAAAAAAAAGTATGCTTTTTAAGTCTGTGAACTGCCTGAACTGCCTATAGGCTAAGTTTTATACCTATACAATAAAAGAGCTTCAGTATCTCTGTCTGCTCTACTGGGTCACTGGTTCAGCACTGAAAAGAAAAATCACAAATAGGAAAAAAATCAGCTTTTTACTAGTTAGATGTCCAGTAGACTAAAGTGTTTAAGACATTGTCACCGGCTCTTTCTAACCTCAGAAAGATTTTTCTCTCAAAATTCACTGAACATCTTACCTTGGCTAAGATCCTTGGATCAGGAGGCTGAGGCTAAATGCAAACTTCATTCACATACAGCCAAGCTGTCCTTAATTTCAATAGCATTGCTTCCAGGTGGGCAAGCAAGAGGTAAAGACTTTATCCTAAAAGCAAACGAGAACACCAAAAAGGTACTTCCTGTTTCCCAGCTGACAGTGAGCGGCGTAGAGCAACTTTCCAAAGGGTGCCAAATAACTGGGATGACTGCTCACTAAATACACATAATCTGTGATTTCAATAGTGAGTTTTGAGCAGCTGCTGTTTGTCAGAGAGATGTCCCTTGGAGTACAAACAGCCTGGGAACTATCTAGGGTCACCACTGAGATAGGCTTGTTTCCTGGTAACGTAGAACAACATCTGGCTTAAAAATCCACATGGGGACAAAGTAACTGCAACACTGGATAACATGCCTTATAAGAAAAGCAATATAATACTTGGTTTTCCTTTGATTTCAAGAAGTGCTTTTGTCTCTATCACTCTCTGCTTTGGAGGTCAATAGGCCAAGGTTCTGGGTAAGTCTCCTTTTGCTTAGTATTTACAGTTGTGTCCTTGAAGGTAACTACATGTTTGAAGCAAAAGCAGCTCCAGTAGTGCTGGGCACAGAGTAACAGCAGTCAAACAGAGAGAACTACCAGTTCCTGGGCTCTACTCAACCCAGAACTGCTTTGAGAGCTGGCAAGGCTCCTAAGTTCCCTGCTCTATTCTCCTCTAATTTCCCCCCCTCCTCTTGGTGTGCACAATGCAGACACCTGAATACACTTGCACAGCCACAAAGGGAACAGATTGTTTGGAGAAGATGCTGCTAAGAATTAAAAGGGCACATGTAAATATGCTGACTGAGGAGACAGCAAAGCACGGTAGGCAAACAGCAAGACAACAGCCAGAAAAGAAATAGCACTGCTTTGAAGGCAAGGTGCTTCTATACTGTGGAGAAAGTATGAGAGTATGATCTCTTCTATGAGAGCTCTCTTCCTCTATATGCATATACACACACACAGAGGTCAAAAGGTATTTTAGGAATGCAATATTATTAATTCGAATCCTATCAATTCTTTCAGTGAGTTGATGTATTTCTTTTAACTAAAGCTGTGACATCACTAAATAAAGTACTTCTTAAGTTTATGTATATGCTTAAAGAAACATTGAACTTGCTTCTAGACCTGTCCAAAGTTGAAGATACACATATATTCACTATGGAGTGAAAAAAAAAGGTAGCTAAATTAGGCATTTCAGTACTCATTTAAAATGAGGGCATATCCAAGGAAACAAAAACAGGAAGGGAAGCCTAAGATGCCATGAATATCCATGATGAGTGCAACTTCAGGGAATCACTTATGAAACACACTTGAACGACCTTATCAGGAGATTACACTCTAAATTCCAAAGGAAGTTACAATCTGACAGGGGAAATTCCTTCCCTACTCTGTGTTGAGTTCCACATTGCCTTGAGCAAGCGATCAGCCAGGAATCTAGAAACAACATTTTCTGGTATGCCTGATTACAAGTTCACCAGACTGTGAGGAGTAAGTACTTCAGAAAGGAACTGGCTACATCATCCATGGAGAAGTCAGATCAAATTATAGAGCCTAAGCACCAGTAACTATTGTCTTAATGCAGATCTGCACATATTATCAATACCTCCAGTCGTTTTAATTCAATCACCTCCACCCTTCCGAAGCCAAATTTTATCAAAGCTAGATGAAAGCGTATCTTAATGATTAGGATCAGATCATGATGTAGCTGTCTGCATAAACCTTTCTGCTGTTTGAATTCTTTGCAGATGCCTCAAAACCAATATGTAGCCACTGAATATTTTCCTTCTTTTGCCAGTAAGTGAAACCGAACTGAATCTTCCATTATCAGTGTGCAGCTATGCATAGTGATGAAGTTACTCTTTTGTTTACTGAGAAACACTAAGGAGATTTAACTTGGGCCCATATCATAGAAGTACTTTCCAAATTCTTTGCTGCACATCTTCAAGTACAGGCACCAGAAACAGAATGCAGGATTCAAGCAAGATAACCTCCCTGCTTCTATTAATAGTCAAGGATCACATTCACTGCTGATAGCTCCAACAGCAGCTTTCTGCATATTGCTGTAACTCTAAGACCCTTCCTGACTTCTCTTTAGGTATTTTGAGTCATCATTTGCAATAAAAAAATCTTGGTTTCTGTTTGCCAAGTCTATTTCACAGTGTATTAGCAATAAAAATATGCAATGTTAGAAAACAAACAAATCACACACCCAAAGAATAACCTCACTACAAACCCCACATAAAGTAAAACACTGCTTCCATAAAAGCACAGTTTACTAACAGGTCCAGGGTCTTCCCAAATCACACACAAATAACTTAATCTGCAAATGAGCCAGCATGAGAAATCCTTCAGTTTGTTAGAAATACAAATATTTGCACAGCAAGCCACCTTCACATACAAGCTAATTGTGCTTGCAGTTTTCCTCACCCTGCAATCTTCCATACCAAACATCCAGATTTTCAGACCGTTATTTGCCTGGCACCAAAACTGATTCTTGGAGTTCTAGACGTCTCTCAGATCAGGCAAGCAAACTTGTTTGGAAAAGGAAAAAGTTTTTCAACGGTAACAGGGTTAATCTTACCAGCTCACAGACAGTTTAGCCTCAGGCCAGAGCAGGGCTTTCCCTGGATAAGATGGTTTATTTCTACTAGGCTTCTCTTAAGTTTAGCTATGCACTGCGAAGGTCACATGACTTACAAGAAAAGTTTGTTTCCCAGTGTGGAATTGTCTTGCAATTTCTGAGTTCACAGGTTTCCAGCAACATATTGGTCCATAAGAGAGCAAGAAACACACATTCATGACACAGAAAAGTTGTTTGACCTCAGTCTTTTTTTTTCTTTTGCATTAAAATATGGAGGGCTTTGTGGTAAAGACACTGATCTACGGCTTTAATGAAAAGACCCAAATAACCCCAAGAAGTTCAGCTCTTCAATCTGACAGACTGGATGCACAATACCAGGTGATCATCTCTTTCCAGACTAACTAGATGCAGCTATAGAATCAAAGATTCACAGAATATGCTGAGTTGGAAGGGATCCACAAGGATCATCCAATCCAATTCTTAGCCCTGCACAGGTCCCTCCCCAAGAGTCACACCTGAGAGTATTGTCCAAATGCTCCATGAACTCTGTCAGGCTTGGTGCTGTGACCACTTCCCTGGGGAGCGTGTTCTTGTGCCCAGCCACCCTCTGGGTGAAGATTCTTTCTCTAATATCCAACCTAACCCTCCCCTGACACAACTTCAGGCCATTTCCTTGGTCACCACAGAGATCAGTGCTTGCCCCTCCTCTTCCCCTCACAAGGAAGTTGTAACTGCAGTGAGGTCTCCCCTCAGCATCCTCTTCTCCAGCTGAACAGACCAAGTGCCCTCAGCTGCTCCTCATATGGCTTCCCCTCAAGGCCCTTCACCATCTTCATTGCCCTCCTTTGGACACTCTCTAATAACTTAGTATCTTTCTTACATTGTGGTTTCCAAAACTGCACACAATATTCAAGGTGAGGCCGCCCCAGAGCAGAGCAGAGCAGAGCAGGACAATCCCCTCCCTTGACCAGCTGGCGATGCTTTGCCTGGTGCCCCCCAGGACATGGCTGGCCCCCCTGGCTGCCAGGGCACTGCTGACTCAGGTTCAACTTGCTGTCGACTGGGACCTCCAGGTCCCTTTCCCAGCACTGCTTTGCAGCCTCTCATTCCCCAGTCTGTAGGAACATCCAGGGTTGTCCCATCCCAGGTGCAGAATCCAAAACTTCCCCTTGTTGAGCTTCACATGGTTGGTGATTGCCCAGTCCTCTGATTTTGTCTCTTTGCAGGGCTTCCCTGCCTTTGAGAGAGTCAACAAGTCCTCCCAGCTTTGTATCATCTGCAAACTTGCTTTATATCCCTTCCAGTCCTGTGTCCAAGTCCTTATGAAGATGTTAGATGTATAGGTACATGTGTATGTATAGACAGCTGTATGTATACGTGCGCACACACACAAAACTACAGACATAGAACCACAAAAGTGGGGAGGGACAGAAGGGACACTTTCCCCACTCAGCTTGAAAGGCAGTGGTAGTTTCTGTCTCCTGCCTAAAATAAAAATTACAGTTAAGAAGTACGCCGGTGAATTTTTCACCAATTTTGTGAGTCTTCTATTTACTATGGGAAAACACAGCAAAAAATCCTTCATTCAGCTACGCCAAGGACACCTTACCATACAAAATGCATTCTCATAGTCTCTGAATATAAAGCAAGAAAAATCTCTAAGCTCCAGCCAGCTTCTACAATGTAATCAACTTGAACAAATAACAGTATCTTAGGAACTGACCACGAAAATAAAAAAGAAAATTTCTGCTGCAATGAGGAGAATCAAACCATTTACTAAGTGAAGCATGTAAGAAGTGCCATCCTTCCTCCTCCCCACTCAAGTGGGCTCTACCTTCCCGCAGACTGAAAAGCAGAGATTATTTATGAGGACCAGGTGAATGTCATGTTATGTGATCTGTTGCCTGAGTCTGGACACAGAGTTCAGCCTTTTACATCAAACAGGAAACATGAAAACTATGCATGAAGCAGTGCATTTCCAAGATTATTCTCAATCAATTTCTAGTACCGGCAGAAATCTCTTTCAAGTTTTATTGCAAAAGTAACAATTATGACTACCAAATGGGTCAAAGAGTACCCAAAATGACAAGGCTTTGGTATAAAAGATTCCTTTTAAAAAACAAAGCAGTTAAAATGAATGACAACTTGCCAGTTAAATTCCTTCTTAAATGAAGAAAAAAAAAAAGCCACCCAACAAAATGAAAGGCTTCAGAAATACAGATGCATGAAAATTTAAAAACAGTGTAGTAATATTTTCTATATCGTCTGAGAAACAGTTATTGTTCCCACCTGTAAAACTCTGCTTCTAGCAGACTTCCCCAGACAGCAACCCCTTAAGCAGTCTCCTCCCTCTGCAATGACTGGGTATGAGAACTGAGCTGCAACTTGTTTTGTTTCAGATGTATACATTAAGTAGTGCTGATGAATTGTAGTAACACACATACACCAAATACTGGAAGTTGCTATCAAAATGTAAAAAATAGAAGTCTCTGGATATTCCTGCCAATTCTTTCACATTAAAAGATACAAACTTGGTACTACACTCAGTGCCAAAGTGTTTACTGATGCTCTGTAAGCCTAACATTAGAACCTAGGTGCTTCAAAAAATGACAGCACAGAAAGTACTAGTCAATGAGCACTGAAGTGTCCCCTGCTATTGTAGATTGTGGAGCCTACTGGAACAGGTCTGTAAACAGAAGTTAAGAGATTAGGTAGAAGTTCTTACAGTAAGAGCACAACTCCAAATTTGAACAGCTGTGTCTGCTGAATCAAGTTCAAATTTACCCCAGATAATTAAAAAAGCAACCAACTGGCATCTAAGACTTTCTAAGAAAAGGTTATAATTGTAGGTCTTTCAAAAAAAAAAGAAAAAAAGTCCAAGAACAACTGCAATACCAGCTGAGCAGTCACTCCTGGGAATTAAAACCGTGAGTATGCGGTTCTTTGCTGTTGCTGCTGGGATGGCGCCTGTCCTTGCTGTTGCTGAAGACGAACCTGCTGGGAGTATGGATCTTCAAGAGATTTAACAAAAATAGTTGTTTTAGGCCCAGTTTTCCAGACAATACCATTTGAATCTATTACAGAAGACTCTACTGTGATGTTGTGGGTGCCAAGTATCACAAAGTTTAAGAGAAACTGAGTGCTGAAGTAGTCGTTGTGTGGTTCCACCCTCTGCTCCATTTCATTGGTCATATTGTCAATAGGAATCTGAGAAGAGAGACGGAAGGTTAAAATGCCACTTTGTATAAACCTGTTGAAAATAAGTTTTCTGCTCTCCATCTGAGGGAGAGAAAATTTTGTCCTCAATTTTCCTACACCAATGGATGCGCACATTTGAGACAGCTTAACACGCTTTTTCATGATGAGTTTTTACATCTACTCACAGAAACAAGGTAGCTAACAAGTCTTTCTACCTGTGGTTCTAGTTTTCCACAGAGTATTACCAGTCAACTATTACACACTTCCTAGTCCTGTTCTTTTATAAGCAACTGACTTTCTACTTTTCCCCTGCAAAGAAACACGAACAACAAATGAAACAAAAATCCAATCCCAAACCCCACCAAAACAGGCCTTTCACTAAATATCACACATTAGCAGAACCTGAACTTCAGGCATGCAATCTTTGATAAAATTGTGGACTTAAGTTTAATATATATGTCTTCATATGCTATTTAATTTGGACAGTCTGTCCTCACAATTTCCATGAACAAAATAAAAAAACCTTAAAATGATGATTTAAGTTCTAGAGACTATGTGGTGGAGAATAATCTCCGCCTGTTTTTTTGGGTTTTTTTTTGTTCTGTGGAGTTGTGGGTGATATATAACTAGGCTGAGTTTTCCTGATCTCAAGCAGATGCCTAATGACTTGTTCTGAACATCACAAAGCCTCTTTGTTTGGAAGAAAAGCTGTTACTAAAATGGTATTGGCATATAGCAGCCTTAAAAATCCCAGATCCCTTCCACACAGTATGGCTGGCTCTGGCCAGTGCTCGAATGTCAACTGCCAGGACTGAAAGGATAACAGAACCACCCATTCATTTCAACCTGAAAATTCTGCTAACCGGAGTCAAACAAAAGAACAGGAAAATACAGCAAGAAAACTTATGACTCCTCCTGGCTCTATTATGTCCATACCTTATAATCTTGTCCAGATTTGCTCTGCAGCACCGAGGAGACATTTAGACAGACGGATTGGATTTTACGGAAAAGGCCTGGTTTAGATCCATGCTGAACCACTCCTTCCACCTTTAGGGCCAATTGCTGATTGTTCTGTACTGCTATAGGTTCTGCTGGGTTCCTTGGAGATGGGGATAGAGCAAGCTGAAACGCAAGGAAACAGACCAAAATGCAATTATAAGTCTCCGGAAAAGCAAACACAATTCAAGGATGAAACAGGACACCTTCTTCAGAAAAATTTCCAAGGAGAGGTTTGGTAGAAAAACCAGCAAATGGAAAAACAGAAGTTATCTGAGATTTGCTATTATATTACCTTATAAAATCATCAGCAATACCAGGTATCATGTTTGTATCAGTTCACTTACTACGACTCTTCAGACAATATGGAAAAAATCTTCCCCAAAATAGCCACAAGTAAGTATATTGAGTTGAACAAAGAAGCAAAATGCAGAAAATGTTAAAAAACTTAAGGCTTTCGATTTTCTCAGAAAAATGGAGCATTTGCGTAAAACAACAAAATATGACCACAGTCTGCCAGCTGATATATATTAAAATTTTCTTCCAAGATGGCAAACCTAGCTTTTTAAAGCAAAAGGAAAAAAACAATATAAATTCATAAAAGCTGCCTTTCTGGGACCAGAACATTATTTAGATTTGTAGACTCAGTATCAACAAAAATTCCAGCAACGTTTTATCTTTAAGGCTTTGCAATCAAAGAATGGAATCCTACTTCCCGAAGTCTCAGCCTAGTGGTTCTCAATGACCATACATACATAGTATTTAATTTATTCCTAACCGGTAATACCAAATGCTATTTGCAGTTAAGTACCTCCACTAAAAATTCTGAAGCTTTGTGCCTTCAGTAGGGCTTTTCTCATGAAATAAAGACGCTGAAAAAATAAATTTTAGGCCATATTTGAGCAGTACTTACCTTAATACTTGTAGACTGCAACTTTTGGAAAAAGTACCTTTGAAACGAAAGGGGCACCTTCAACAAGGCAATGACAGCATTGCACAGACAAGCTGTATGCTGCAAGAAACAGAGCCAAAACAATTGAGAAAAAAAGTACCATTCATAGCATAGGAAAAAGACATGTACTTGAGGTACTGGAACAGCAGTAATTTCCACTGGAAGCCCAGAAATATATTAACATTATCACAGAATTACAGGCACTATTATGACAGTGACTACACTCAGCCTCTCTGTTTATGTTCTACCTTTTATGAAGAAGGTATTCTGCTCTGGAAAGAACAATGAGGCCAAGAATAAGAAAAATACAAATATTTCCAATCCTAGTGTTCAAGTCAGCAGAGCAGGGTCTGCTTGAAGCACTCATACACAGAACTACCATAGACAAACTCTCAATTAAACAACTCCCCTCCAAGCAAACAAGACTGGCACCTACCACAACTGAATGCGATGCAGTAATTAAGTTTTAAGCCTCTTGTCTACCCTTCCTTTCCCTCCTGTACTATACCACCCTTCTGGCTCAGATACACACAAGCAGCGCTGCTGAAGTCACCCAGCTGCCTTGGTACAGAGCCAGTGACAACTAAGTTTACAGGGTTTACCTTTGCTACCGTTTACACGACTCACTCTTTTTATTCTATTTGTAATTGGTAAGGACTGTTGAATTTAGAAAAAAGACAAACAGGAGCCAGTCACAACAAACAAACTACCTGTTTCGCATTCGTGCCCTTCAGCTTTATAATGTTCACTAACAGTAAAAGACAGAACCACAGCAGCCCCATAAAGGGGTGCATTATCAGCTCACTGTTTGCACTCGGCCCACTTTACATTGTGTTCCCTGATGACCTGCACTGATAAGAGAAACAATATACTCACAAACACACAGTATTAACCACCAACAGCTCTGGGACCAAAGCTAGGCCAGCACTGGACCCTTGAGCACTGTGCGTGGTAGGGGGAGAATTCCTTCAGAGCAAGAGCATGAACAAAGAGAACGCACTTCAGTGTCTGAATGTGAGTGTAGTGAGAGGTCTGATAGAGACTTTTTACCATCTGCTATGCTCTCAGTATCAGAGTTTTTAAAAGACTATTTTTAATTATAGTGGTAAGGTTACAGGTGTTTTATCAAAAACATTTTTGAAGTATTTTTGAAGTAGTGTGTCTCTGCAGGGACCACTTGGAGCCAGTAAGAGGTTACGTTAATAAGCTGAGTGTGCTTTTTGGTTTCTTGGCCATATGTCCACAGATATATGGAGTTAACAGGTTTTTGGAACCCTTATCTACAGAATATACATTTAAAATAAAACTGTTACTTGCCAAGTAAGACACAGGAGCATACTTCCTGTTGAGAGATTCCACTTCCTCTAGTACATGATTAAATACAGACATCATTCTTCGTTCATATTCACTTTCGACATGAGCTGTTCCATTTGAGCTATACTCCTGGAAACTAAAAAAATATAAAACTTTTTATTGTGTCTAACTTACTTTCCTCATCGTAATTTGGAAGGCACACTACCAAACAGACCCAACATGACCTTCTTCCACTACAACTTGAAATCCATTAAAAATATCTTTCAAACTGTTTAATGTTTCTTTATTACTTTTCCGCAGTGATTCAATTCATGGGTACGTCTGTTTTTTTAGTGGATATAAGTCCACGGCTAGAAAGAGAACCAGAGGTGATTTACATTAGAAATTTGAACTAATTTAGTGCATATATTTTCACAACCATACAGGAAGCTAAGGTGCCCTTACGAGTGCAAACAACAGGTAGGGGAGCTAACATAGAATGACACAAGTTAAAATAAGTGGCTAAAGGAGAGATTAAAGCTCAGTTTTATTTTCGTGCAAGACTGTATTTAAGACAAGTCCAGTACAGGGCTCTTGAGCAAAATCAGAATAAAATGCAGAACCCAAAACACAGTCCCCAGCCTGCCAGGTATAGCACAGCAGCAACAGATCCTTAAGCCTGCCCAAAGTACAATTAGAAGGGTCTACTGAGAAACTTTCTGAACATTTTTTGAATTCCAAGGCTTAAACCTCCAAGAATTTAGAAATAATTGGAAAAGAAATATGAAGGTAACTATCAAACCTACCTTGCAGATTCTGGATCCAAAATCAGAGCTTCTATTGCATGTGAAATCAACAGGCAGCTCTGCTGTTGTCTGATAGTAATACTAAGGATTTGAAAGCCTTAAAGAGTTGGCACCTAAAACAAGAAATGCTGTGTATTTAGCAGCACTTTTCCTTGTTTCTCTAGCTTTTGTGAAGTAATCCTACAGTCATTACTTGTTTAGTAAACATGGAGCAAGAACTATAAAAAACAGCAAGTTCTGCATGGCTCCAATTTTTGTGTAGTAATTTGTTCATAAAGTAATTCCAAACAATAGTGTGGTAATGTTTATTTTCAAATAGGTTTTAAGCAATTAATACATAATTTTTATGCTACTAACTGCTTCAAAATGAGTTTGTGGCAGTCTTGATAGAAAAGAGGATTGTTAAGCTTCATGTTGTCCACAAGAGAAGGGAAGAGGACAAATGATAAGATTTTAAAAGGATACAGTTCTACATTCCTTAGAGTTGCTGAATCTGCATCAAAAGACGACTGATACAGATCTCCATACCGCGTAGCCAAGTTTCGGAATTCCTCCATTGAGTGTTTCATCTACAGGGACAATGTTACTAGTCAAAAACACAAATCAAAGCAAAACAAACAAAGCCCAACATATCCAGAACACCACTACACTGAAACATACAACACTGAAGGAACAGGTAACATACTCCAGCAAAAGTACATTAAGTTCTTGCTTCTTCACACAGATAAAAATTACTGAAGTGACAGACTGTTATCCACACATTTAACAGGTATTTTTGCTCTAGCAGCACACCAGCATACACTCCTTGGGTTCAAAATAAAGCAAAACAAAAAATCCCCTGCAACAACCTCCTCCTTTCCCTACTGGTAAATCAAACTGCTCCACCTTTACAAGGCTACCCACTGATTCCTTCTAGCAGACCACATGCATTTCAGAAATAAACTATCTCGGTGGTTTTTTACGGAGTCAAGACAGTTGCCAACACTCACCAAAGGGAGTTGCAGTATGATTCCAAGGTTTATATTCTTCCCTAGTGTAAGCACAGTATCTGAGGCATTTCAAAACAAGGTGTGAAAGGCCTTGCTGCGAGGCTGAGTGTATGGAGTGGCTCCTTACATGCATATCCTTGGAAGCTGTGAGTGTGAGCCTATGAGGAAACACTCATACACTCAGCTTCTAAATGTGGCCTACTACAGGCACGCATTTTTACAGCTTACAGGTAAAAATCAAGGCCTACTATTCAGCAAAACATTTCACTGCTACTTTTCATTTCTTTTGGAAGACATGATTGCTCAGAAGCAAAACTGATACCCGAGTCCTAAAGAGAACTGCACAAGAGCGGAACAAGAAGACGTGCCTGGTTAGAGATGCGGCCACACCTCTGGAGATCATTTCCTGATGTCATAGCAATCGTTGTGGCAATAGCTGGTGGTGGACTTGTTTTCAGGCTGTTGCAGGTACAAATAAGTTGAGAAAAAGCTTGCAGAAGGTCAATCCTGAGTTTCACAAATCCACACTGAAAGCTCAGAGGATTAAGTGGCGTACTAGCAGCCTGAAACACAGTAATAGGAATGTTGGCAATCTAGGTCAAATGCAAAAATGGTAAAATAACATTGCAGTGTCACTGAACTGTCTCAGCAGACAACAGAATCTTTAAGTTCAAATGCTAAAAGCTGTTTTTTAAAAACTACACTTAATAGGTTTGCTCAATTTAAATAATGCTAAATATAAATGACACAGAAGTTACATAATTCGTAAGTCATATTCCAAGCATACCACCCTTGTAACAAATGTGACTTAATCCGTTACACGGCTATTAGGGCACATATTTCCTCTTTTTCCAAGGCCAAGCTGTTAGGCTTCAAATGACATTGGCCCAGACAGACTGTACTGTAAGAGAAAGTACACTGAACTGGATGTCAAACAAACATACAGGCTGAAAAAGTGACTCTCTGCATCAGTCGAAAGAAAAAGCAATGGCTAAAGTTACCCAGAACAAGAGGAAGGGGTGATAACCTTTGATTTTTTTGGAACTGCGAAATGGAAAGGAACATTATGAAGGCATTGAACCTTGCATTTGACGAAGGCCAAGAGACATGATCTAGTGGTAACTAAGAATAGTAAATAATACAACTCCAGGACAGTAGACAAGATGCTATTATTTAGAAAATGCAGTTCTGTGAAACTTTGTTCCCTAAAAGCTTATCTGACTTGTAGATGCATTTGTGACAACTTAGGGCACCCAGGAGTGGGTAAATTGCAGTACTGAATGTTTGATACTAGTTAAGCCAAAAATCCACTACTTATTTTTCTTAAACTGTTGGATTTTGAGATGAACACACTTTTCTTCAGGGAGAAAAAAAAGAGACTTTCTCTTACTCAGAGAACGGAAGTATGTGAAATTCATGCACATCTTTACCAGTATTTCTTACTCCTCAGCAGGTTATTTCTCAAATCAAGAAGTTGTAAGTCATCCCAAAACCTTACTAACAACCATTTCTTTGCTGGCAGAGAAACAACTAACTAGTGTCTCACAAAACATCATGTCATCTGAGAACTGGCCCACTACTGACTGAAATGAGGAATGATCAGCTGACTGCAGCCACTTTAAACTACTGAGCTAGATTTCAACTGAAAAAATAAGATTTTTTTCATCACTTGAGCCACTCAGCCTCTCTTATCTATCACTTTGCTTTCCCTTCTCCAAGGGCACAAAAAAAAAAAACAAACCCTTTTGCATTGAAATTGTTCGGTTTATTCTGCAGGGGAAGTTTCAGAAAACCCTCTGTGAAAGAGGGCTACACTGCACTGTAATTGCTCTACAGAGACTACATGCTTTTAAAGAAAGTAACAGTACTTATATCAGAAAATCCAGACATTTTTAGTAGCACAAGTCAGACTTAATTCTTGTAAATGGAAATATAAGCTTGTCTCATTAATACTGCAATTGCCTTATCTGCTACCCATGCAGCCATAGCCAATAAATGAGTTACAATTCTTTTTTGAAAGTGACAGAGAGTTTTTTGGCTCAGCCAAGTTCTATAAACACCATCACTTGCTATCAACATATTTGGAATTAGTGCCACTTAACCAATGGCTATATTAGTGCTTTGTTCAAGCTTTCTATCTTCTCTAGATGACCAGGACTGAATAATAAACACAAGGCTTCCAATGTACGAGAAAGAGCAGGACCTATTCAAACCTTTTGCTAACTCTACAAGCAAATACGCAGCAAGACAGATGGGGACTGTGGTCAATATGCTCCATGATAAGTCCCACACACACCTCTCATCCATAAGGTAATGGGAATTCTTTCCCTCAAGTGCACTAACTCAAATGCAAGAACATTCTGCATGCAGCAATGCAAGACAGTTGTGTGTATATCAAGAAGGAATTGAGAAATTTTCCAACAGAATCAGACAGTGTCTGAATGTTTCATCATTGCTAAACTGGGCTGACTGAACACCAACAACAGATTTACTAGCATGGTGTTTTCCAGCTACAGCGAAACAGCTACACAGGGTTCATCAAGCACACCACTGGTCTGTGGTGCCAACAGTGCTGAGTCAGTGCTCTGCACTGAAACAGCAGCAAGAGTAAAGCTGAAGTCAGGGCACAGAGACAGCAAAAGTCTTCAGCAGCAAGACTTTTGTGCACTCTGTGACACTTTGGTCCCCTTTGAGGCGCTGAGTTATACGGATGCAAGCAGTGAGTGGCTTCTTTTACCGTTGATGCACTCAAGCATGCTTGGGGAATTGCCCAGACTGATGCAACGAGTCAGCAACGACTAGCCCCAATTTCCTCTTCTCTAACCCTACAAAACCAGTCCTTTCTCCTCTGGACAACAACCACTCACAAGGAAAGTCCAGCACCCAGAAAAGCACTATGTGCAGCATGCAGAAAGTGAAGTCAGCAGAGATGAAGACAAGAATCCTTTAACAGGAAAAAAAGTCCCAGACTCTAGGAAAAGGGCAATTAAATTTCTGAATCACAGAATGACCTACTTAAGCAAGTTATTTTCCTGCCTGTATTAAATATTGACATCTAATTAGATGAGGTCCTCCCGTCAATGTCTTCTCCATGCTAGAGAAATCTTGATATGCTGAATTAAAAGTGTATTCACTCAGCCAGCAGTTAAAGACAAACACTTCAGGAATGCTGGGTCTTTCCGAGGACACTAGTGTAAAATTTATGTCCTTTCTGCTTATTAAAGGACATTTTATTGATAAACGGTAATACCTGAACTTTATTAAACACTAATATCTGAACTGTCATGGCCTTGACAGTCCCAGTAACAAAAAAAAAAAAAAAAAAAAGAAAAAGAAACCAGCTTCACTGAAAATGCATACAGATAACTGTATGTAAAGATTTCTTTGCAAAACAAGGTATTGTGTGAAGCTGGATCATCTTTAGTTAAGAAGCAACTTCACAGTAGGAACTGAAGGTCCTTGCTCTTTAGTGCCTTTTTTTGGTTTACATTCACAGACATGCTGTTTTTACCACTTCAGAGAAGCAGAAAGTATTTGCACAAAAGCAGGTACCATCTGATTCTGCCAATTTGACGAAGTTGAATTGTCTTTCCTCCTCTTTCTAAATTGGTGTTGTCTTGTTGTTAGGATTCCACGAGATCACACTGTCAAATACAAGGCAACATGAACACAGCAGGAGGGAGGAAGACAGCTGAATCCTTCTCTATAATTTCAGAAGATAGCAGCCAATTTAGACAAATTCCCAAGCTTGACTATTACAATAGCTTTTCCTCAGCCAAGGCAAAGAGTGGAAAATCTCAAGTTCTGCAACTGTTAACAAGATCTGTCACATATCATATGATCTGACCAAGGCAGGAAGTGAGGGGTGGGGGGGAGGAAGGAAAAACAAAGCAAAAATCTAGCTAATCACACTTGGCTGAGCTACAGGTTCTTTTCTCTGAAGATGCAGTGTGTTACAACTGGCTCTTCGCCATCATCTCAAAAAGAGTCTGGCAGGTGCCAGACATCTTTAAAAACTTTTCAGAGATTAAAGAACAGAAACCAAACAACCATGTTGCAGTACACAGAAACATCATCACTACAGTAAATGTGTGCTGACCGTGAGTGATGCTATTCCTTTGTGATAGGATTTTAAAGCTTCAGCAATGCAAGAAAGTGCTGAACTGTAGTTGTCTTCCTGCAAACCTGCCAGACACTGTTCTGCATGGGAGAACTCCTTCAAGCTGTTCAGCCAGAAGTAGAAGTGTTCTGAAGCCACTTGAGTCAGCAGGCTTTGATACAGTTCTCTGGCCATGTCATGGTTGCCCTGTAATGAGAAGAATGGTTCTCAAAGGGGTAATGAAAGAAGGTTGTGCATTTCTACAAAACAAATACAAATAACAAAAGAGCAACATGTCCAAAACTAGCTTAAAAATAGAATAGTGAAAGTTTTTCCAATAATTTGATCACGAGGATCCTAATAAATAAAAGCACAAATGCTTATTTTATGGAAATACCACCCTGTATATAGTATTTATTTACATAAGATAATTCAGTAAGATGAGAAACAAACATGGAAATTTACTTTCATCTCAGCATCTCATACCTCTTTCTGTGTAATTCTAACCCTGTGAATTTACTGAAGGGAAAAGGGAAACAGTATCTCTTTCTTCCTTTCTTCACATTGAAGAAAGAGAAGCACACATCAGGGTGACCTGTATCACCTTCTAAAGAACAGTTACACAATACAGATTGGGTATGTACTCAAGAAAGAGTCAGGTCATTACTTACTTCCTTCTGAAATACTTCAAAAACCATAGTGAAAAGTCATTCTGATGAGATCAGCGTCCTAAATGGCATGTATCTGAGTGGGCATTCCAGGGAATTAAGACAGAAAGTAATTTCTACCCCCCACTCCCATTTCCTTCTCCCAAGTCTTACCGCCTTCTCTACTTCTTTATCCAATTCGAAGAAATCACTAGCATCCCTCCAGCCACAACAAATCATTTTCCTCCAAGTATTTTCACTTACCATCCTAGAAGCCTGCCTGGCTATCCTGTAGGCTGTCCATCCATTGGAGGCATTCTCAAGCTGCTGTTTGATAACAGTTTTGATTTCTGTGGACAAAGCTTTCTGACTGGAAACAAATATCACTGTGGCAAGAGAAACCTAACAGAGAGTGGAAGAGTGAGGAAGAAAGTCATATTTCAGTAACTAAAGAAAAGAAGAAAAAAGCCAATACTGTTTTAATTTGGACTCAAAACTACATAGATGATTACATACATATTTTAACTGCAAAACTTTTCTCAGTCATATCTCATAAGTAGTTACAGCAATCCAAGTATTTCTCGTAGAAGAAAGTAACATTCATTTAAAGAATCTTTACTCTGCCTTTTAACTGAGATACTTCAAATGCTCCAAATAAATTCACAGAAAGTTTATAATTCCTTTTTTAAAATTCAAAGTCTTTCCCAAATAGATGTGATGAAAGCATTTTTCTCTCTTACAGTATTTTAAGTCATTTTGCATCAGAGCACCATATATAAATGGAGCTTACTGCCATTTTGCCTATAGCCATTACTTTAGCGACACCCCAAAAATTTCACTAGCCACGTTTGCCTAAGCAGTGCCATCTGCTGGAAAATCTAATGGAATACACTGCTTAGTTCAGCTCCATCTAGGAAATATTTCTATATTAAGCACTGACATATGTAGTCAAAAGTTAAAAAAAAATTGAAAATAGTGGCTATAGATTAGCACATCAACCTGGACATAAATGTTATGTTAGCTGCCTTTTTAAATACAATGCATCCACAGTTGTTTAAACAGATTTCATCCACCAGGTGAGGTCTTACCAAAAGTTCTTGTTTCTTATCTGTGGCAGATTGTCCAATTAATTTATAGAGGTCCATTAGGTCTCCTAGCATCCCATCTGCTAGGACAGGCAGCTGCATGGCAATAGCTGCTAAGCAGTGGCACATGAGAATCCTGGCATTGTCCTGGGCACTCTGCAGCTGCGTCAGCAGGGATTCAACTACTGACTGGCTCAGGTGAGGACGGCACTTGACCAGCTTCACCATACATGTTAATGTGATCTGCAATTCATACAAGCAACAGGTACAATAAACATGATGTCTGTATTAAAAAGGTAGGCACACTTACTTATCTGCAACTACGACTGCAGAAATATAGATCTGATAGTTTCAGAACCATGTACTCTACAAAAGATGAGATTTTTCTAAGAGCCCAAGCCTTTGTACCTGAGCTCAAAGCACAAAAACATATCACAAATTCAAGAAACGTTCGTAGTTGTTCTCAAACCACCAGCCTTTACAGTTAAATAACTAGAAAACTACTGACAGCAGTTTCTGAAGTGGGAAAATAAAAATAATAAAAGTGTTGTGTTCATGTATATTGCATCTCCACCTGCAAAAAGCAAGTTCTCTCCAACATCCCTTTGTCCTCCAGAGAAACCTCCACCCAATGTTCATGTTTTATTACAGCTGTTTCTCTGAGGAGAAGGCTCCCTGCCTCCACAGAACAATCCACTTACTCTAGAGCGGAGTTGCACTACAGCTGTGCTCAGTTTCTCTAGAGCTCTGAACTCTGATTATAGGCAAACTAGAAAAATCTTCATTTCCCTCCAATCTGCTTCCACCAGAAAAGATCTGGAGCACACCAGCCTCTCTGTTATACAAGATGCTATTATAACCTAAAGCTGTGCTAGGAGAAGATAACAGTAATGTCACCTTTAAGGTTGCCTGAGCTCCTGGACTGTCATCTTGACTGCAAAGAACAAGAAGAGCTTCTAAGCCAAAAACCGCATCTTGCTCCAGAGGCAGAAGATCTATAAAAAGAGAAGCAGAGTTAGTTTGCTCTCTGTTCTGTTTTCTGACATAGGTGGTGTAATGCTTGCACTGTTGTTGCAGTTATGACAGATAAATATCTTCCCAAGACCTTCTGCCTTACCTTACTTTGATTAGAAACAATTCTGCCATTCCATGCCTCAGGTAACTATTCTGCAGTCACAGCAACTGTGACATCTGTAAAGCACACATAAACCTCTGGACTAAGACTTCTAAATTCCCTCTTATTCTTTTGCAACAGACTTTGTGCAAAGGTTGACAAACCATTCAAAGGTAAAACAAGGATTTGTTAGCACCAATTCTACTATGCCCAGTAAACTTCTCTAAATCAGACGAAGATGGAATCTTCCCAATCACTCATAAAATAACAGAGTACTTTCTACTAGATTATAGTTCCCATTCTCCCTAACCAGCATGAAGGATCAGACAGATTTACAGAGAGGTTCACAGACAGGACCAGTTAATACATGTTAAGGGCATAAGCCTGACTGTAAACAGACCCACTTGGTTGTCCTTGCTTTCACTTACCTTTTTCCTGACAAGAGGCTGATATATTAGTTAGAATTCTCACACCATGAGCTGCAATGCCACGATTAGTATGGTAACAGCACTCCTGTGCTAGTTTTACTAAATCAAATGATCTTGCAGTTGTAGCAGCTGTTCCTAAATAGAGACAAGGCAAACAGAACATAAAACCAGTCCATAAATATACCACATATCTCTAAGTACACATCTGCAAAACAACTATATTGACTTTGGATTCTTTTCTTTTGTTTAAATGATAGGATGACAATATCTTTCTCTTTACACACAGAGACTCTCCTATTCTCGAACACTACACAAGTCAGATACAGATGAAAAAGAACATTTGGGTCTAAAAGCTGATGTTTCAAGACTAATAGAAATATTCCCTTAAGGAGTATTATGTCTGATTAAAAAGAGATGGTGAGCATATTAATAATTGAAACATGCCAGAATGACTGAAGAAAATGTACTATTTTTTTTTCCATTTCTGCAGTTGATGTAGTTGGGCTCATGATACTCGTTAGGGCAGTCTGGGTTTCAGGAAGATAAAAGAAAACAGCATGATGATATTTCCAAGAACAAGATACCTTGAATCAGTTTTAAATGTCTACCCTACTTCTCCAGAATATTGTCACAAGGGTTCACCTGGTACTGCTGCAGGTCATTTCCAACAAGGCTGGCAGAGCTCCACTGTACCAGAGTTAACATGCCAGCCCACTCTCACACCGTGAAGCCTCCCTGCTATTCAAGAACTGTGCAAATCCGTGGTTTCAAAGCGCCTTAAGCAGAGTGCAGGTCAGCCATTCGAGAAGCAATATATTTTATCATAAAATCAAGAAAAGTGGAAGACCCAAAGGCAAAAACCCTTTTGTATACTATAGTACCCACAATCCAGAACAAAATCTGAGACCATGATTATTCGTGAATATACAGCATCCCATTTTCAGTTTACATATGACAAACACAGCCTCTCAGCTAGTGTTCTGAAGTTCAAAAGTATCTTAAGAATATGCTACAAAGTATTTAGACGAAACTGACCATCAGTAGAAAAACCAGCCTACTAGATATGCCAAAGATAACCATCTAATCTAGTCTCCTTACCTGGAGCACTGCTGAAGTACTGTTTAATGGCAATGGTCTCTGATAACGTGGAAAGAACAGACAACATGCCCATTTTCAAGCTGTCATAAGGAGTGTGAAGAGCAGATTCACAGAGCGCCTAAAGATCAGCAGGAAAAAAGACACAGAGGTATGAAGTCCCATAAGCAATCTGTATTAAAAATTTAGTTGCACTTCTCTGAAAAGTTTTGAGAGTCAAGATTTTCTCACAAAAAATACTATGCTAAAATCAAGCACCTGTTTGAGAAGACTGAGGAGGTGGCTTGCAGAAAGTGACAGCGGGTCTTCCTTATATGTTATGAAACATCAATTATGTCACTTATAAATCAAGAATCAGTGGCAAAAATATTATCAGGTCTCATTGACCAAATACCACAAAAGATCCTAAGACAGCTTCTCCAGTCTTAGAGGCACACTGATTATTTTGCCTTGTAACAATATGCAGGGTATTATGTAAATTTACATCTCTGAAGAGCAAAGTTTCAAGTATCATTTCCTTTAACAGGACTGTTGAAGTTCCTCGATAAGTATACTAAAGCATATTATATTTTTTAATTCATTTATAGTAGAATACCCTGTCATACTTTTGCGCCTTTTGCCAGATCTTGTCAGGCCTTGTCACATCTAGGTGAGCATAACTCTTAAAAAGCACATTGTTTTGAATTCATTATGCCAACACTGTCCACAGTCATTCACTGATTTTGGAGGTTTTTTAGTCAACAGAGAGACAGTAATATGAGACACAAACGTAAAATATAAATATATTCTGCCTCAGAGAGTGCCAAAGCTGAATGATAACCTCCAGTAACTGACTAAAGAAAAACAACAATACAGAATTAGTTCCACAGAACACACACAGTGGTGTTCTTATCAAGTATATGTATAGTGTAAGGGTTAAATTCTAAATACATCTGTAGTTTGTACCAATTAGTACTTTGGTCATTCATTGAATAGCACGGCATAAACAGACAGACGAAGATACAACGATTAGGGCTGAAAATGAGTTTCAATGTCTCCCAAGACATTGATATTTTACTCCAGTGCTATTAGACTCTCTCTCAAAATATTGAAGAATGCCAGGAGCACAGAAGAATTAGCAGGATGGACTGCAGACTGCTGGTTACCTTTGCAGTCAGGAGGACTGCTCTAGCCATCAACAGCAACAGCTTCTAAAGCTGGTGCCCAGAATCAGTGAAATTGCCACAATTCAAAGACCAAGCTTCCCATCGGACCTACACAGACAGACCCAAAACGCTGAAGAAACTAATCAACTTTTGTTGGTAAAAGGGTAGAAAAAGCAGGTCTTGCTATGAGAAAAGGAAGGTTTGTTGCAGTCCCTGTTGTATAAACATTACTAAGTAATTTAAATATATGGAGAACAATTTCCCAACCAAAATGTTGACTTTATACTTCAGAAATCAGAACTCTTATTACTTCTGCATGCCATTCAGCAAGCAGACAATTCAGACTAGTCTTGTTTTAACCTAGTCACTGATTTAGTTCTTCCATCAAGGGAACTTTTCCCTATGCATTTGAGCCATCAGGACACCTACTCCAGGACACTGTGTGATGATGAAAGCCATGTTATCAATGTCTACCATTAACCAGACATAATGCATGCTCCCAATCATCATCTCTCTAAGAACTGGGGACAAAGCAAAATTTTCATGCTTTATTTCTCATATGATTGCTTAGAAAAACCTCCATAGTTTTTCCTCCTAGCTGCCTTATGCTCCAACAGCATAGAAAAGAAGTAACTTCCAAGCGTAGCAAAAGCAAAGAAAAAAAAGACTTATAAAAAAAATAGAGCTGTAACCCTGTGCCTTTAAGTTCTTGAAATATTTACTTGCCCATTAATCTAACCTGAAGTTATTTTCTATAGTCATTTCTACCAGAAAAAGACAAGGAGAAAAAAATAATCACACGCAACTGTGATTGAAAGAAGACAGTGATAGCATCTATAATGTAACAGTAGTTTCCCCAAAGAGCACAGATGCACTGTAAGCATTATCTAGGGTCTCAATCGTACAACAGGAGTCACAAGGCTACTATTGAAAATAAGCTGTTAATACTAAGAAAAGAGATCAAAATGACATGTCCCTTCAAGTACACCTCACTAGATGACAAATCTCACAGACTCTGTGTTACATGAAAGCATTAATATGTACTCAGTATTTTCAGAATAATGTAAACATTCAGCCCCCATGTCTATTATCTCAGATCAGTCTGCCAGGTGGAAAAGTTATTTCCTTACTGTATAAAGGCCTTTCCTCAGCTGTAATACTTCAACTTCAGTCCTCATGTGTCAATTCATCAAAAAATGGTACTCTGAACTGCTCATTAATACTTGGCTACTCTGCTTGGCAAAGTAATCTAACTTAAGGATACGGAAATGTATGTTTTTCCTTCCTTGACTTCCCAAATTGTTCTTCTAGAAAGAATCCTACAACTAACTGGAAAGTTTCATAATAAACTTTAGCCTAAAAATGCATAAACCTGAATATTTTCTCTGCTCCATGTATGAGGTGTCTTGTTGGCCAACAACTTCAAATCTTGGATTGCAAGCCTCTTCACAGCCTTCCTGGGGTCATTTTTCAAGTACTGCAACAGAAGTTGGATCTGCAACGAAATAAATTCATTCTTTAAGAGATATGCTACTAGAAATAAGTCTTTTCAAAAGCACTCTTGAAGAAATGTTTAGCATATTCAACCAAAACTAACTTGCCTTATCTGATTGCTTGTCACATGGCTGTGAAGTCTGGCACCTGTCTTCTATCATCCTGCTCTCCTTGTTCATGTACCCTTCTCTACATAACCCTGCACACCTGAGAAGCCTTGAGATCCATTTCAGCACTCAGAAATACCATAAAACATCCCTGAGAAGCTCAGCAAACACCTTATACTGTTGTGATTATGCTACTAGCCACTATTCTGGGCAATTGATGCTAATTTGGGCATCTGTGTGGTCTTGCAGTTAAGAGACAGCAAGACAGACATTCCTTGTACGTCAGCAGTTGCAAAAACAACCCCAAAAGTCCAACCAAATAAAAACAACCCCTACCCACACCCTCCGAAGCATTTATCCCAATTTAAGTGACACCTGCCTGCATGACCTTTGCTATGTTCCTTTACTGCAAATTTACAAATATGGAATAGCCACCACATGAAAAAGCATGAACACCCCCACTCTGACAACATTAGTTTAAAGGAGTATTGGCTGTTGTGCTGCAGAAATACAGCCTCAATCTCCATGTTTGCTGCCATTAAAAAAACCCCAGCACATTAAGTGTTCGCATGTTGTTTCAGTAGACTTAGTACTCTCAAAAGCACCCTCTGAAATACAGAATGAGCCATAACAAAAGTTTCAGACAGATCAATGCTATTAGTCTAACAGTAACAGACACCAGCTTTCCACAGCTGTACAGGATTGAAATAAAGCAAATAGATTTTCATGACTACTTTACAAGGATTAGTTAGATGAGTCTCAAGTGTCACCTGCTATATAAATCACATTCACAAAGCTCATTATCAGAGCATAAAAGCATTGTACTTTTCCATCACTGCTTTCCCATTATTTGGTTTGTAGTCCTAAATTTAAGCAATAGATTTAAGTTCTCAAAGTTCTCCAAGAAATACATTTTAAATGCTACTGAAATATTCAATTCCTTGCATGAAAGGAAGACCAAAGGCCACAATGCAAGACAATATACAGCAGTGGAAAGTGAAGCATTCTACAGACGCAATGAAATGTTTTCAGAAAAAGTCAGGGTGTTTGCACTCCTGAATGCTGATTGATCATAGCTGATTTCAATCCCAGCTCTTTAAAGAACAACAGGTTATGATCTGTAAAAAAGGGTTTGTGTGTCTGATGGGGTTATCTGAAAATGGAACCAGAAAGGGCAAAAACTAAGAAAGCAGCAGCTGTTTTCAGGGTACTCTTCCTCTGTAGGATACAGAAGCAATCAACTCAACATTGCCATCACCTTTTACTTACATCATCACCTGGAATCTGAATGTTTTTAAAATGCACTTTGTACTTCAAGTTGAAGGAATGTACTAGGAAGAATTACCTGCTTAGGAATATCAACCAAAGAAGAAGCAGCAAGCAGAGTAAATGTGTGGAGAGTGACGATGACCATCTTGGTAGAGGGGTAGGATGTCACGAGCTGTTGGAGCAGCTGCCGGGAGCTGGAGGCCAAGCTGGCATCATGATGCATGTGCTGTAGAATAGGGATCAACTTCAACTTCAAATCCACAGGTGTGGCCAAACCTGCAACAAGGAAAAGGAGGAGGCAGAGTGTCAGTCCTTGTACTGGCCTTTGGCAGTGCTGAGGCACACAGTATGTCTACACCACTGAATGCAGACTGTGCAGACACACACATTGGTTTCATATGTGTCATCTACCAGGTAGGTGTGTAACAACAGCAGTATCAAACACTTTCATGGCTGTTTGAGAAAGTTGCTCCTTGATTCACTGCAGGTAACACGCATATTAACTCATCTGAAGCAACCTGTGAGAGACTATATAAGTTTATTCATCATACTAGAGATAAGCTTTTATTCTGTACCAAACAGGTGCTATGAGAACTTAAGACTTTAAGAGGACACCAGTCCCAGACACTAGATTATTGCTTAGCTAATTTAATTTAAAAATTGGAATCATCTGAGTACAAGGGCAACAGCATTCTGGTATCTAATACGTAAATATGAATAATAAAGAATTCTGAGATAAATCAAAGCTTTTCCCTTTTAACATTCAATATAGAAATGTACCTTGAATCATCTCGCTGATTTTATTACATATTCCAACAGCAAAATCCCTGTAGAGAAAAAAAAGTATCCATGAAATAAAAAATGAGTAATGAAAAATTTAAAATTCAACTGAACTACCAAACATTGTGTTTCAACAATAAAAACTTTCAAAAAAGAGTGCCTGCCAAAACCTAAGTCTTTTCAGAACCTCTGCACATGGGCATGATCAAATGATAAAATGGAAACTTGCAAAAAAATGTGTCAAAATGACAAGCAGCACTACATTTTGCTCCTTCATATAATTTCTGTAAAATAATCCTTGATTAAAGCTGCTATTCCACATTGAATTCTCATATTTATGAGCTTTCCATTTCAGAAAAAAAAAAAAAAATCTGTTAAACTTGCGCTCAGGTTTCTCTACAATACTGTTATTGCACATAATTAAATGTTTTGCTATCAATGACACTGTTAGCACTACAGAAGGAAATAGTAATGCTTGTGAATATAAGTGTTAATAGAGTTTCAAAAAAAAAAAAACCAAACAGATCTTACTTAGATTGTGCAGAAAAGTTGGCAGCAGCAAATATAGCAGCTTCAACTTCCACATTATCATGGGAATCCAAACTCTGACGAATACTGTGATGGGCATTCTTCCTTTCTGGAATAATAGATGCCATGCTGCCCAACATCCTACAGAAAAAAATGACAGCAAAACAAGGAAGAACAATGATAATGAAAAAACGTAAGATGAAACCAAAGAGAAATGTAAAAGAACTAGTTAAAAGACTATTTTTTTCTATAAATATGTGCTCTTTCATGTCTATTACAGAAACAAATGTAAAAGCAGGCATATAATTAAAAGGTAATATATTTTGTTATGTCAGTTATGCTAGTGGTTTGATAAAAACTTAATTACAATATGATACCTCCCAGCTTGAAATAGGTAGAGTGAGAAACTTACCAAAATTCTTTTAAAATTAAGAGTGCACTATGGCATCAGGAATAAGCATTTTTAAGATGCTTTTACATTCACGGTCTGGTATTAATATAACCGATTTAATGCTAAAATATACTGATGGTTATTTTCAGACACACAATGAACACCATGGGATATAAATTCAAAAATGTGGTAGTCTAGAGGGATGTAAAAAACTTTTCATTCAGAGAACTGTTTCTACCCCTTCTATCCTTCTTCCTCATTAAGACTGCAGAAGTAAATAAGTGACAAATGTCTGAACAGTCATAAATTTTAACCACATACTACAAAAGAGAAATTTCTAGAGTAGTTACCAGGATCAAAAAAACAAATATCTGACTTTAATAATTTGTTTCTAAGATCTTTCATTGACGTGGGATAAGGTTTTAGTGGGAATAGTGCAATACCTTTTGTGTAACTGCTAAAAAAGCAGCAAATCAACTTATACTTTGCTAAGAATACCTCAAAGGTACCTTTCAGACATATTTAGTATAATCCAATAAAAGGAAGAACGAATGCAGGATGGTAACACTGATGGTAATTTAAGGAAGAGTTTTGTGCAAATATTTACACACAGTTATCTAGCAATAAAATTCCACCAACAAAGTCTTGTTTTAGCAGATCTTTCTTTTAGCATGTTCTTTTTTACTTTGTAAGGAGGGCAAAACTAAATCAATAGAAGACTTTAATCTGAAACTGTTGAACCAACAGCCATTTTAACACTTCACTTGATGCATCTTGTGAATTTATTAGTAATTTAAGTATTTTTTCAAACTGAGCAGATTCCTGGCACTTCTAGCAGTCTGTTAAGATAACTCTCAATGCCAGTCAACAACTGCAACCTTATGTTAGAATACCAAAGTGGAACTACAAGAAAACATGTAGACTCAGTGCATTTAAAGATTTCTGAGACATCAGAGCATGAAAGCATAATCTCAAATGAAACATCAAAAGAAAAAAGTGCACACATGAGCTATCAATCAATCCCCTTGTTAATGCCCCCCATCTTTCAAAAGTGAAATCAGTAACAGTTCTAAATGGAGAGAAGAAAAGAATATAAAGGGAGAAAGAAAAGTGCTATCTTCACACCTGCAAAGGATTTGGAAGACGCAGTTAAGATGATCGTGTTGGACAGTGTTGAAGACACAGAAACCAAAGCAGCAGAGCAGTGACATTAAAGACAGATTAATTTGATTTGTTTTCCCATTTGATTCCTAGGAAGTCCAAAGCAATCAGCAATACAATGGCACTTCCTTAGAAGTTAATTGATCAGAGACCAACAAGCAGTCAACCTCTAGGACAGTGGTGGATGAAAAACAGGTGCAAGCGTATCAAATTTCTTGTAGGTTTTGGTCAAAAGTTAACAAAAATTATTTTGACATGCAAGAAAGCACTTTGCTTTTGGCACTAGTCTAAATGTATCATAGGCAATATATGATACATTGCATATGGCAACTGTCTAGGTTATGTATACAAGTTTCAGTTTTCCCTTGAAAACACAAAATTTCAACACTGCAAATTCTGTTTTACCTGGAGCCATCCACAAAATTCTCACCATCATAGATGATTAACAACCTTGTTCTTCTGATCACAAATCTTTATCATTCACTCCCTTTAAAGATGTATGTTTGTGCTTTTAACTCTATGAGCAATGCATAAAAACCCTTCTATATTTCATTCATAGAATCACAGAACGGTTTGAGTTGGAAGGGACAGTAAAGATTATTTCACTCCAACTTCCCTGTCATGGGAAGGGACACCTTCCACTAGACTAGGATCCTCAAAGCCCCATCTAACCTGGCCTCACTTCCAGGGATGGAATAGTCACAACTACTCTGGGCAGCCCATTCCAGTGCCTTACCACCCCCACAGGGAAGAATCTTTTCCAAGTGTCTAATCTAAACCTCGTCTCTTTCAGTTTGAAACCATCTTCCCCTGTCCTGTCACTACATATTCTTCTAAAAAGTCCCTCTCTGGCTCTCTTGCATGTTCCCTTCAGGTACTGGAAGGATGCAATTAGGTCACTCTGAGGTCTTCTCTTTTCTAGGCTAAACAAACACAATTCCTTCAGCCTTTTCTCACAGAAGTGCTCCATTGATCAAAACATTCTGGTGGCCTCCACTGGACAGGTCAATGTCCTTCCACTGTTGAGGACCCCCAAGTTGGACACAGTACTCCAGGTGGGATCTCACCAGGAGGAGCAGCATCCCCTCCCTCGTCCTGCTGGCCACGTTGCTTTTGATGCAGCCCAGGACACAACTGGCTTTCTGGGCTGCCAGTGCGCATTGCTGGGTCATGTCCAACTTACCCACCAGCAACCCCAAGTCCTTCTCAGCCAGACTGCTCTTGATCTGTTCATCCCTCAGCCTGGACTGATACCAGGGGTTGCCCCAGCCCAGGTGCAACACCTTGCACTTGGTCTTGTTGTTCCAGATGAGCACACTGATAACTAGCTACAGAGATGAAGTAAATTCAGATCATGTATGTAACACATACCGGAGTGTAATCGCCCGAGCAACCGGATCGTTGCTGTGAATTACTGAGAAAACTCTTTTGACAAACTCATCCACGTTCAGGATCTTCTCTAAGTGCTTCTCACTCTGCTGAGTAACTTTCAGCACACACAGCCTCAGGAAGTTGTTCCTATTAGAAAAGACACGCACCTCTTTGTCAGGCTATTTTATAACAAAAATTCAAGCACTTTAAACACTAAATCATTTAAAAACTTCTGAAAATAAATTAAAACAAGGAAATGTCCACACTTCAGATACATTTGAGTAGACCGATGTAATAAAAGAGACTGTTAATACATTATTATTTTATTTACTAGTTCTTGTAGTGTCAGATTTAGGCCCAGTTCCAGGGAAATAAACCAGCTGGCACCAGTGAGAAGGGCTGTAAGCAAATGCATGTTTTGTACACACTTAGGGACCCAATTCTGCTAGAAAAACACATCCAAGACTAAGGCAGTAGAGTTTAACTGCCACTGTTAGGAGTGAGTGAACTTCTTTTCCTTCCTGTCCAACAGTAAAGAATCCACAACATCAACATATAACTTTGAAAGCTATTACAAAGTAGCTCCAATTCCATTAGGCACATCATTGAGACAGCAGGCAGTTAGAAAAGCTATAGTTTGAGCTTTGTTATTAGCATTACATTACTTAGAGATGAAATTTGCACCATTCATCTATTTATGAACCACGAATTTGAAAGTGGCTGTGAAGCAGAACTTACACTGAGCTTAAATCAGTCAGGGAGAGAATCCTCAGGTCAGGACAGCAGGAAAGGAACTGTGCCACTGGCCAGTCACAGGCACTTAAGCCCAATAAAGATGGGGAAAGCAGGCTCCCATCAAGCACAACCAGTTCCCAAGAGTGAGCCCAAGGGAGCAGAGTTTGAATGGACGGCAGGTGACTGGTGGTACTTACCCCACTCTGAAAACATCGGCTAGCTTCAGGAACGCAGAATTGATGAGAATAGGGAAGGGATACTTCTGGAAGAGCCTGGGAAAACGAACGACGGCTTCGCACTGCTCCCCGAGCTTCCCAGACCTGAGGCCTAAGCGAGACAACGTGAATTACCGCAGACACCTCCAGATTCACATCCTTCCTCCGCTCCCGCCGCGGATCAAGCGGCACAGAGCAAAGCTCCCACCCCGGCCCTGCGGCAACGCCGAGTCCAGCCGGCCTCACCTTTGTCCAGCTCCATGAGGGCGGAGTTGGCGTCCAGCTCCTGCTCCCCATACCCCGCGTCCGCCAGGAACGACTTGGCGCCAGACGCCATCACTACCCCCGCCACGGCCACCACTGCGCACGCGTAATCCCACCCCCGCCGCGCGCCCTTCCCGCGCAGGCGCACGTCCGGCCCTCCCCTCCCGCGGCCGCGGGAACGGGCGGTGGGTGAGGCCCGGAGGCCCCGCCCCCTCGGCCTCGCGCCGCCCAGCCAGCCAATGAGGGCGCTCCGCGCGCTTGGCGGGCCGATCGGTTGGCGGGAGCCGTGTCCGCGCGCGCCGGGCCGTGTCCGCGCGGCCATGCTGTGCCACGCGCTGCTCCGCCGCGCCACCACCGCTGTCACCGCCACTGCCACCGCCACCACCGCGCCCGCCCGTGAGTGACACCGCACCCCGACCCGCACCCGGCAGCCGCCGCGGGCGCCTCGGCGCTCCTGGCACCCGAGCCTGCGGTGTCCGACGCGCTCACGGTCCGTCTGTCCCGTTGCAGGTCGCTCCTCGCCGCTCCCCCTGCAGCATCTCTTGGACAGCTACCAGTGCAGCCAAGAAGATGACCACCTTTCTTACGGGGAAACGGGAATGCCCGTCCCCCCTTTCGGCTGCACCTTTTCTACAGGTAAAGTCGCCTTCCGAAAGCCCTTTTGGGTGCCACGGTGTGGGCACTGCTGTCCGCTTTTTTTTTGTTCTTGTGTAAATATGCCTTGGTTTCAGAGTTTCTTGTTCTAAAGTGAGCTGGTAACAGCATACTTGCTCCTAGATGGGATATACATTGGATCGTGGTGCTCCTAGATTTACTGGTGGGAAGTATTCCCTTAAAGAAGCAACTACAAAGCGTTTCCTTTAATGTCTCTTTGTTTCATCTGTGACTGTTTCAAGGTATGTCCTCTTGGTGACAGTGTGAGGCTACACAGGTGGCAAAACAGGGCTTTGTTCGAAATATAAATAAAAGAAATAACAGGATGGAGAAGAGTATGTAGAAATGAAAGAGGTGGATGCATGTCACCAGGCTATTGCCTGCAGCATTTCCCTGTAACTAACACATACTGAGTGGAGTAAGCATGGAAGCTCCTGAATCTTCAGGGCAAAACTCTTTCATTCATAGTACTCTAGTTACTTCAAGGCAGCTTCCTGCTTTTCCAACTCAGATCATGGAAAATATCAGAGGCTGTAGATGATATGTAGTATAGAAACAAAAATCTTTAACTAGAGAACTATTATAGCTGGTGAAAGAGGCCATTATCTCAAAAGTTGCTCCTCGAGCCATTTGTTTGCCCATATATAGTTATTCCTGAATGCTTACCAGTATTTCTGCATTTTGAACATTTAAGCTGCTATGTAAATACTGTTTATTTCACAGGTATCTATTTGCTATGTGCTCTATTTAAAGAGTTTGTGCCTTTTCACGAGGAATAGGGACATGATTGTGGATTAGCTACATAATACATTACGCTTCAATTTCTTTTCAGCGCCAAATTTGCAGCATATACTGGCAGTTGCAAATGAAGAAGGATTTGTTAGATTATATGATACTGAAGCTCACGATACCAGCAAACTCATCTTTAAAGGTAAATGTTGTATAGAAGGTGATCTTCATTTGATGTGACATGTATGGGATTTACTGGAATCAAAGAAAGCTTTGTGCAAGTCATAAACATAGGCAGTATGTAAGTCCTTTCACATACTTTGCTAAGTCTTCTTTACAAAGCAGCGGCACAAGTGTGCTCTTGCAACGTCAGTAGTAGGTAAATTGTTCTCTGTTCTTTTGCATGCCTAAGTTGTTGGCAAGATTTCTGATTTCAATATCTGATCTCCTTTAATTTTCTGCAAAATATCGAGCTGCAATGCACTGAACTAATCTTGGCTTTTGTTTTCTTGTTAGAATGGCAGGCTCACTCAAACGCTGTATTTGACCTTGCCTGGGTACCAGGGGAACACAGGATTGTAAGCAGTCTTTTGCCATCTCCCTTTATTTTTAATGCTTTGGCAACTGTGTACAGAAAATGACTAAAGCTTTTAATTTTTCCTCTGAAGGTCACTGCTTCAGGAGATCAGACAGCCAAGGTGTGGGATGTGAGAGCCAGCGAGCTTCTTGGCATCTGCAAAGGTCACCAGTGTAGCCTCAAGTCAGTTGCTTTTTCTAGATTTGAGAAAGGTAAATGTTGATATTCCCTGTTTGTTCTTCTCTCCCTCGGATAAAGTACTTTAAGGGCTAAAAAGGGGCTTTGGAAAATGATAGGTACAAATAGCACAGGCCAACTGAGCAGGGACCCAGCCAGTGAAGCGGAACCAGCTTTTTGGAACTTGATGGTGTCCTGATGCTAACATCTGCACGTTTCTGATCTCGGACAAAGTTAAGATAGGATATTTGCTTCCATATGTAAATGTGCTAATATGCTTTTCGTAAGCAGGTTTCTCTAGAGCGGTAGTAAAAAAGGAATAGGAAAAGTAAGGAAAATAGTTAAAAAGCATGGCCAAAGAATGGCCTGATTTTTGTATTTCTTAGGACTGGCATCCGAAGTGTTGAGGTACATAGATGGCACTGTACTGCTTTCTGTTAATTAAATTAACACTTTCGGAAGCTAATAGCACTCTCTTTCTTTCAGCTGTCTTCTGTACTGGAGGCAGAGATGGAAACATCATGGTTTGGGATACCAGGTGCAACAAGAAAGGTAAATGAACTTTTAGATATGTATCCAGAAAGTTTGGTATCTCGTGTAAAAGTACTGCTCAGATTTACTTGTGTTGGACTAGTGCTTTGGATTTCAATAAAGGCAAAACTTCAGGAAAAGGGTAAGATTGTCACACTGTACTGCTTTAATACCATAAAAGGATGGAATAGGCATCTCTTCTATGTATAATGCATTTTTCCACTTTGTAACAGTCTCAGGTTTGCAGCATGATGCCCATGCTGGCTTGTGAATACCCTGTGTGTTGGCGAGTAGTTTTCCTTCCCATCAGGTCATGCCTTTATGCTTTTTCCCCAGTTTTTCTGCTCTGTCATGGAAGTTTCCTTGCCTGAGCTGTCAGAACATGTCTCGCTCTTCCATCTGTCTCAGGTTCCCTGGTTCTTCAAACCAGCAAGTGGGACAAAACACAGAGTCCACATGCTTGAAGTGGAATGTGTAGGGAAAAAAAGTTAAAAAATTGCATTAGTCTAGTAAAGCAGTGTCATAAAGTGAGAGGTAGCAGATAAAAGGCTAAATAGAAAATTATAAAATAGAGTGGAAAAGTACTGAAAACCTTCCTGTGAGCACAGTCCTGCTTGGGATGAGATGGGTTGATTGCTCCAAACCAGGATGCATGCTGAAAACCACAACAAGGGGTAATGATTTCCAAAGGTAGCCTGCTCAGATCAATTTTAGTTTTAGTGTCCATGCTACATTGATCTCTGTAATTTTATGCCTTATATGTTCCTGGCTTTTACTGTGTTCTTCTCACTGGTTTTGTATGTAAATAACAATTTTTGTTTTCAAAATACATTAATGATTTCACAGGTTAGTCTCAGCCACCTCTTAGGACTAGTTCCAAGCGGATGCCAGTTTTATTAAAATCAAAGTTTCATGAAAACTATTCATTGAAATGCCTTTAATTTCTTTCAGATGGATTTTACAGGCAGGTGAATCAAATCAGTGGAGCACACAACGTGTTTGACAAGCAGACTCCTTCCAAACCTAAAAAGAAGAGGCAAAACCTTAGAGGACTTGCTCCTTTGGTGGTTGGTATCTGGGGAACAAATTAAATGTAAGCTTCTCTGCTGAGGACAATGTTATTCATAGAAGTTTTCCTAAGTAAACATAGTGAGAACTGTGTGGCCTATATGTTAGCTATGATAAATGCTTCCAGTTATCTTTGCAGAGGTAGATTTTTATGTTGTGGTCACTTGTTGTGGCTAATTTTAGACATTGGTTAGTTGTCTAACAACACACGTGCCATCAAAACCAGCTTTGTACAAATGCTATGTGAAAATACATCTTTTCTTTCCAGAGAGGAAAGGAGTGGCCAGCATTCCTTCTTTGAAGAGGGGAAATGGGGAGACTTGAAATATTTCTTTTCTTCCCTGCCCCCCACTCCCCGCTAATTTGACCTGACAAATTACTGCCTTACGGGAGTAAGACTTGATCATATTTGATCTATTAAACTCTGTGATGAAGGCAGCTCTCTTATCTCTGACCTGAAAGATACAATCTCAAACTGCTGCCCAAACACTTACCGCTCAGCAGCAGTTTCACTGCTGGGAGCATTTGAAGGATTGTTGTGTCCTACATGACATCTGGTATTTCCAGGTTCTTCTGCCTGGCTAAGAGGAGGTTTGCTCAGTATTCACTTGGCCTTGAACTAAGCAGCAAGATCTTGCTGATGTTAAAAGAAAACAGAGTTCTTTTTTCTTTTCTTTTTAAGGATTTCCAGCAGAGTGTAACTGTGGTGCTGTTTCAGGACGAGCATACTCTTATCTCTGCAGGAGCTGTTGATGGGTAAGGAAGAAAGATGCCAGCTTTTCTGTGTGCTCTTCTTAGTGGCATAAAAAGTTCGGGTGATTCTTTTCTTCTGAGATCACTCTGTGGTGCATAAGGCTAGAGTTTTTGTTAGGTAGAATCAACAGCTGCACTATCAGCTTGCATTGTCAAAGCTGAATGCTGCTTTACTTCCTTACTGGAGATTGCAGCACTGGACAAATTGTGCTTACGTGGTAAATGCCTATTTTGGTGTCTTAGGTATGGAGCAGAATGAGAGCAATTCTTATCATCTCTCTCTCTGTTCTCATGGACCTATGAGACCACACATAGACTATTGTTAGCTGTTTTGAGATGTGAGTGGGTGGTTGGTGCCTGGATATGTGTAGGCGTGCTTGAGAAAATGTTGCCTTGAGTTACAAAAGATGCATTCTTTTAGGTGCCAGATACGTTGCAGCATCTTGGAGCTTCAAGCAAATTGTCGCATTGATTAACATGGAAATTACCCTCTTGGACTCAATTCTTTAGCAGGTTCCATGTGGTCAGAGCCTTTCTGAGGCAGATAATATGGCTCGTGACAGAGGCTTAGTCTCAAAGAGCAAGACAAAAAATGGAGACTTAATTTTTAAAACAACAAACTAAAGCTACTGACAAAAGTCCTTGTAATTCCTTTTACTAGTTGAAGAAAATTGGCTGGCAAGCTCTTGTTTTATGTTTCTGTTAGTCACAGAAGGCAGTGCTGCCTCCTTGTCCATATCCAGCAGACCACTTGTTTTGCTTTCAGCACATCTCTGCTCTGCTTCTGCTCAGTTGTCTCCTTAGCACTGGGCACTCCTCAGGAAGGAGCAGCCTGACTTCCTGTGCTCTTTGAAGGCCCAGTCAGCATTGCAAGGGAAATTTTGAAGTTGAATGCACTTGTGCTTTTCTGTTTCAGTGTGATCAAAGTGTGGGACTTGCGCAAGAACTACGCTGCTTACCGTCAGGACCCGGTGCCCTTCAAGGCTCTTTGCTACCCTGGCACCAGTACTCGCAAACTCGGTAAGGTATTGGAGATGTATTTCTTAAAGTGAAAAGTGAATTGAAGGAGTACTGGCAGTGACATCTCTTACCTTTTGAACCAGTTATTGATCAAAGTGGCAAACTCTGCAAGGTATTTCGATGGCCAATACCAAATTTTGCAGTTTAAAGGTGAAAGTGCCCCACTTTTGTATCGTTGTACCAATGATAAAAACTTGCAAAAGCTTCAGCAGTGCATTTTCATAAATGGAGATGAGGGAACAGTAGAGCTCCTGGTGAGGAATTTAGTTAATCATTTTGATACATGGGTAAAATTCAGATTGAACTCTTTCTTTGGATTGTGTCTTACAAAGACAACAGACTGGACTGGGTTTTTACATTATCACCATCCAGAGTCAACCTGTTCTTGAAGCTGTTTGTTACCAAAAACAGTAGCACATTTGCATGTTTCTCTGTCTTCTTTGTATCTTTAATGCCTTACAGTGCTCTGATGCACCACAGTAATTCCTGATGACGTGTTTAATCAACTGTCTTGACATGGTAATGATCGTTGTCAGTCCCAAGAACATGAAGGAAATCCTTGAGGAGCTGGTTGTGAAATAATTTACCTGCAGGGAAAGATTTTTCTTGAAATTGAATCACTATAAAGTCAGAGGATAGCTTATTTTACCAAAGCATGAGGGCTTCCATTGATTTTTGACCTCTGCGTCTACAACTGGTTGTTCCTGTTACTGTTCCTGAAACTATCAGATAAATCACTTGCCTGCCCTGAAGATGTAATTCCTTTCTAAACACCACCCTGAATCCTTATGAGAACATGTAGATGCTATTCTAGGAACTTTTCCTTCTTCAGCAAGTGCTGTGTCAAATGTACACATTTTTTAATGACAATATCATACATGTTAGAGATCCTTTCCAAATTTCCCTCTATGGGCATTTCTTTGAGAATGCCTGTTTTCCAATTTTTTTCCTTACGATGAACTTCTCTTTGTCTATAGGGTATTCTAGCCTGGTTTTGGATTCCACTGGTGCTAATCTGTTCGCTAACTGCACTGATGACAATATCTACATGTTCAATATGACAAGTTTAAGGACCGCTCCAGGTAAGCATCCCTGTGGGAATCGCTGCAAAAAATTGATATTTCAGATTGTAGAAAGGCATGTTTCTCCCTCTGACTTAGAAAGAGATAGAGATCAGGTTTGACACTTAGGAAACCTATTCCATGTTTTTATCTCTAAACCTACCCAGGAGAGATTCACATTTTGTGGTAAGTCATCCACATGAAATTAATAGTACAAAAACTTCTATGAGTGCAGATACTGGTTCACCCAGACAGTGACTGATGATTGTTTACATTTTTGCTGTAGTTACCTGGTGAAGAAGGGCTAGTGGCCAGCTGCTACCCACCTGAAGCAACTTTGAATCTTCTGCTTACTGACAGTCACTGATTTTTCAGACTCTGGGATATGAATCCACGTAAAGTGATCACCTGAGATGTTTTATTCAGATATTTGAAGGTGTCTTAAATTTAACTTATACCACAGTTTCTAGGAGAAAGGATCCCCAGCATATTGAGAGACTTCAGCTTTTTAGATTCCTTCAGCTCTGCATCGGTGACCTTTTTGTGCACAAGATGGCCCACTAAAACTGCTTTGTAATAGGCCAGTGGCCGCTTTCCAGCAAGTGGCAAAACTTGTTAGATGCATTCCAGCCAGACACATGATTTATTTTCCATTGCCTTCTCCCAGCCCCTCTGTTAAGTAAAATTAAATGAACGCTGTATCCTTCTGTCTGCTCCTCAGGAAGGCGGTCTGGTGGGTGGGAACGCTTCCCAGGGCAAAGTGGCGCAACTAGTAGATATTAATAGTATGGCTGTTGAGGTTCACCCCGGGTGCCACCGCCGAGCTGTGGCAATGGGCTCCCTGGCTTGTCCCCTCATGAGAGCAAGGCTCTTGTCAAAGCACCCCTCGGCCTCCTCCTGGAGTTCTTGCCTTCTGCATTTAGCCAGTAAATTCCTCCATCTGGATGGAACAGTGTGGCCTCTTGGTGTGCAGTGGCTCCCGCAGAGGGCAGCGCCAGCCCACGGGTCAGACCTCTCTGCCCTCGCCGGCTTTTATTGCACTTGCAGCTGCTCTTCCCCGGCACTGAGGCAGCTTTGGTTTGCAGGGGAGGACACATCAGAAAATCCTCGCTGTAACAGGGCTTGCTGCCTGGTTTAGGAAGGAATTTGCTGTCTGTTAACTGCTGCACTGAGAGGTGTGTGGGTAAAAAAATTAAGGGATATTTTGGGGACTCGCAACTTTTTAAAGGCTGGCAAAGGCAACCGCGTGTCCTCTGGTCTGTGGCTGGTCTCCTTTACTGCTAAAAGAAGGCTGGAGGAGGGAGTGCCATCCCCACCTGGTGCTGCACTGGGAAGCTTGCCCTTCCTGTCCTTGTGAGAGGACAGGACGTGGGGCTCTGGATCCGTGCTGGGGTCTTGTGCCTACTGCCTACTCCTGCCAGGGGAAATGTCAGCCATTTGGGGTGATGATCTCAAGGCTTCATTAAATACAGACAGCTGGTGAGCCCAGTTGACATGATGCAAGTTCTGTTGATGATGAAGGTGCTGGCAGCAGGAGGAAGGAACATCAAGTGCCTTTGTTGCCACCTGGGTGGAAGAAGGTCCTTGCTGTGTGATGGCCCTTGTTGGTGTAACGGGACTGGTGATGGTGGCTGAGGCAGGAAGAGACAAGAACCCCGATGCAGAGTAGTGGGGCAGCCCAGGTGAGGTCTGAGCCTGCTCATGATCCCAGCCAAGCTAAAGCTTTATTTAAATTGCCACTACTTTGTTTGGGAAGCCTAAAGGGCTCTAGCTGAATAATAAAAACTTCCTGCTGCAGGAGCCCTGGAGCAAGGGAACAGTGCAGCCACTTTCTCCAAAGGATATGTGGCTAGGCAGGAAAAGCTTGTAGGATCAGCACTCCTTGTGCAACTGACTCCAGGGCTGCGCACTGAGTGGGACTTTTATTCACCCTTTTTTAAATTTTTTTTCTGCACAGTGGCTGTTTTCAGTGGGCACCAGAATTCAACTTTCTACATCAAATCCAGCACCAGCCCAGATGACCAGTTCCTGGTCAGTGGTTCAAGCGACTCCAACGCGTACATCTGGAAGGTGAGGTGATTGGGGGAGACCCAAGAATGCAGCCTGGAGCTGCTCTTGCCTTTCATATTCATATAGGACACTCCTTGCCTCCCAATTCTACTCAAAGCAGTGTGGAGTTAGCCCTGGCATGTTGTCCCCAGAGTGTGTATGTTGCTGTCAAGGTTCAATTTAACTTTAATGCAAAACAGAGGTAACCTGCCATCAATACATCTCTCATTGCAGCTGCTTATTGTAAGTTGCTGTTCTTAATCTGTTTTAATGGGTATTAAAATCCTCTTTCAATCCTGTTGATTCAGCCAGTTATGACAAGTAGACAGACAGTTCTTGGTTCATATTTAGCAATGGAACTCATTAGCAGAAAGCTAAAAGTTTAATTGTTTTAAAGGGCACTCTTTCTCCCTACGTCCCCATTTTCCAGCTCTCGCTTCAGACACAGCTTTTTCTCATGCTTAATTTACAGTAGTTAAAGCCTTCATATTACAGCAAGGGCTCAGAGGGAGCCTTCAGCAAAATTCCAAAGCACTGTCTGACAGCTGAGAAGCTTCGTCACTTGACATCTTGCACTGATGTGTAGAAAATGCAAATGTCACCAAGATGATAGCAGGGACTTCAGAATAAGGCATGCTTTGAGTTCTGTTCTCCATGATACCCGTATGGGAACAGAGTAGACTTACAGAAGTAGAATAGACAGAAACCACAGGTTTGGGGTGATTTTTAGGCAATGTTGACTTGTTTACACATTTCACAATGAGTTTGAAAGTAAAATACAAATCTTTCAGAGCAGAGGGTCAGCCTGCTGAGGTTGCAGTTTGAGCATATAGCCTCTTTGATTTAGAGACCACTTGTAAGCAGCTGAGTTGCTTACTCAGTAGAGTCAGAAGTGTGGTAGCATGACTATTCCTATGCCAAGTGGTGTAATTTTAACCTTCATGTTCCTATGCAAGTTCAGCAAAAATGCCTGTGCAAACTTGAGTTGCACATTCTGCGTTTGTGTGTTTTGATACTTTCTTGGAACATAGTCTGGGTCTTGGTTGAGGGTATTCAAGGATGTCATTAAATCTCAAAGTTTTAAACATTTTAAACACATTTAAAATGCATTCATGTACGTAAGGCCTCTTTCTGTTGATCTGTCACATATGAGTGACAGATCATATTGCATATTTATAAAATTAATCATCAGATGATTACTTTTTTTTTAATCCCATAGCCACGTCAGAAAGTGGGACTTCCAGTGAAGTTGTCTCTTTCAAGATCTGTCAGATCTGTTAGAGGCTTCTTAATTTAAATATTGACAGATTTTACTGACACTAAAACATATGTATCTTTTCATGGGATGAGCGTTTATTATGCTGTGACAAAAAATGGTTAGATATTACATGAGCAATTAACAGGTAATGTTAGAAGGAACTTAATGAAAAGGGCTAGTTTTCCATTTCTAGAGAGGAATGAAAGGCAGAGGAAGACCTTGTCCACTCAGATTATTTCTCTGAGAAACTTTCGCAGCAGTGCTAAGTTTGTGTTTGGGTGAGCAATTCAGAAGGAATACTGTGGCTAGAAGTTATTGCTGACAGGGGTGCTATTTCAGTCTATTTTCATATATAAATCACTTCTAGGCAATGAACGCTTGCTTTATTGTGTTGGGTTTGGTTTCTTTTAAATTACAACTTTGTTGATTAGTGAACTGCCTCTTGAACACCCAGTAGAGCAAAGAGCAGAGGTTTTTCCTCCACCAAGATGGTACCTAGCTGAGATACCTTCCTGATAGTAAAAAAAAATACCATTTATAGACATGTACTTCCATTGCTCTTTCAATCCTTTGATTCAATACAAGGTAACCATATTAAGTTACACTTTGTCCCAAAACTGGAATGTACATGCTCCTCTATCATATGGTGCATAAAACTATATACACCATTTTATGCTGAATCTTGAAGATGGATATAACAGCTGTTTCAGTGAGTAGTATTACTAATAAAGCCTCATTTCCTTGGTTTCTCTTTTCAAGTTTTCCACAATAGGTCTCACTTCCCCAGTAATATCCTGTCAAATCAGACAAAAAAAGCAGCATGTGCTGTGGCTAATCGTGACTTAATATGCACTAACTGACCAACTGTCTTCTGCCAAACACAGTGGACACAGCTATAACTATGCGTCCTTATTCAGTTAATTATATATTGGGGGTATTTGGTTAATGTGCACTAGTACAGTGTAAAACCACAGTGTTCCAGAAAGAGTAATTCTCTTCCTCTGCTTTTCTTTCAGTGGCCAGTGGCTGCTGAACAGCTACTCTGTTTTGAGTGTATAGCAAGACTGCTCTTAAATATAAATGAAGGTGTTCTCTGCACCAAGATCTCGTGTTGTTTGTTCCCTAAATAGGGAATTAGTTTCCATGGTATTGCATGTTTTGGCAGAGAAGGAAATACTCTGATCAAGGCATTTAGTGGATATTTAGTCAAGTGATTGCCTCTACTATGTCAGGGATAAAAAGTGTCCTACTAAGATGAACCTGTCTGTATCAGAACAACTTCTAACATTTGAAGCTGGATATTCAATTGCAGTTTTGCAGGGTTTTGTAGGAGGTGATCCACAAGAAAAAAACTTGCGGGTATCTGAGAAGCCTTCCCTAATGTCTTGCATCTTCCTTTGAAACCTCTATGTAATGTCTACTCCTTTTCCCACACAATAAAGGATCTGTTCATTCACTTAGTCATTAATTCAAATCTCTTGATAAATCCCCCTTTAAATGTCACATCAATGATGGTGACTCACAGCTCCAGAAAGGATTGCTTGCTGAAAGCAAGCAAAACTTGGATAGAATCTCTGTGTGTACATGTGCATGTGTGTTTTCTTCTTTGGGCTTCAGCTCTGTCTGTCATTTACAGGAGCTGTAGTCAAAGATAAGTAGCAGTACTGCAGAACAGGAGAAAGATTTTTATGAAGAGTGTAAGAAGAATGAAGATCAGTTGAATGAACATGATTTAGAGAGGTTTTTTATGAATTCTTAATAGGATCTCTGGTCCAACTGATTGGAGGAGGCACGGGTGCTTGGCAGTCACACAAATGCCAGTGCGAAGCCACTGAAGGTTCATCTATAGAATTTTGTTGGTGGCAATTTCATTTTATTAGGATACATTGACCTATGACTGGGACTTTTTGTAAAGCAGCAGCAGAATATATTTGCCTATCCTGATTCAAACTATGAGCTTCCCAAAATATAAGCATCTTAGGTAGAACAAGTAGAGGTACTTAATATATTAAAATGCTTGTGTCATGTTTTGGGCTGACAACTCTGGAGGCAGAAATCCTGTGTGTAGCAGGAATCGAACAAGTGTTTCCAGGCAAGTCAGTACATCTCAGTGCTGACCCACTGCTTCACCTCTAGAAATGAAACATGAACTGATTCTTAGGGCTCCATCAGTTATTGCCTCATAATGACAGGCCGAGAGCATGTGGTTTATACGTTTCATACAGGAAAGATGGAACGTACTTACATGCTTCACAGGTGGGCTATGGGGTCTTTTCTTAGAGATGTGTATTAGGCTGCATACCTTCTGACTGTACAACTTGTTTTTCTATGGAATTTTTAAGGTTTCTGAGCCCAGCCTTCCTCCACGGATACTCCTTGGTCACTCTCAAGAAGTTACCTCCGTTGCTTGGTGTCCTTCAGACTACGCTAAGGTTTGTTTTCTGGAAAACAGCCTTTCCAGTGAAACAATATTTGTGATGTGGCAACATCTGCTTTGCAAACTTGCAAGAGCATTTCTTTATTTGTGAAGAAATTTATTGTCAATTTCTAAAAATGTTCAGTTTGGGGGACAGTAATCCAAGCTTCTCACGTAAGTACAGAGTATCAGAGCTTTTTTTATTATTTTCAAATAATTTAGGCTATTTGAGAAGTCCTAGGAAATTGCAAATCTACAATGACCTCTCCTGATGAGAGCTTGTGATACTACCTGTAAGAGACAAAACAGTGAAATCATTTAATCAGGGCTTTCATAAACCAAAACCTTGTTTTGTTGTTCCATATTTTTGTCTTCCTTTCCTTCTGACCATGGATGTATCTCCTAGTCTTGTACAGTGTGTCAAGAAGTCTTGAGGGCTCTTTAAAAAATATACAGACTTTTCATTGTGACCTTTTTTCAAAATCTGAGCTGGTTTTATGACAAAAAAACCTACAGTGAAATTGGGTCAGTAATTACGCACCAGGTATCACTAAAAGGAAAACAACTGCAGTAGAGGGTTAGTTCAAAGGTTTGACCTAGCTCAAAACAAGAAATAACCCTGAAAAATCCCGGACTGTGTTGTAATAATAGCCAGAGTTTCTTTCACCCCAAAGTATTAAGCAAGTCACCTTATCTTGTATGACAGCACCTGGTCTTTTGAAAAGCATTGCAGTGTAGGAGGGTAGGAATCTTGCAGGCACGCGTGGAATTTTTCTAGTTGTGTAAGATGCACCGTATGAGAACTGTCATTTTGGATAAAATTTGTGATCTAGAGGTAACCCAGCATTCTGATCGCGAGATGTTGGAAATGCAGACCAATTCAGCCTTTAAAACCATTATTCAGATAAGAAATAGTCAGCTATTGGTCAGATACCAAAGCATGGGAAAAGTGGAAAATGTGGTGCTAAGAGAGGTCAGGAAGCTGCTTGGAGTGATTTGAGAGGCAAGGCTGCTTTCTGTAGGATTAACATTAGTGTGACAAAGGTCAGAGTAGAGTCACTTTCCCATTCTGATTACTATGAACTTTCACCACAGCATTTCCTTTTTAATTCTGCTGATTGCCGGTTGAGTCACCAACTAGTCTGTCAGAAGAGAGCCATAAAATGTGGCTTAGATTGGTTCTACTGCCTCTTTGGTTGAGATTCCACAAGTCCTTTTGGAGCACGTGGCGCTGCACAGGAATCTAGACCAATGTTCCTAGCAGGGCTGCTTTCTCTGCCAGATACTGCTGACATCTGACTCTGGAGAGATAGTGCTTAGGGCTGGTGCAACAGCCGTCCAATGTCACCTTCTTGGTACAAATGTTTCTCCCCAAGCAGAAGAGGTCCTGAGCAACAGAGACAGATTGAGATGCAGGTGCCAAAAGCAGCATGGCTGCTTTTGTCCTCTGACTTATTGAAACTTCAGACCGTGTGGTGATTCATCCTGAGCAGACCATGGTCTGTTACAGAGCCACGAGAGGCAAACCATTGATGGTGACTGAGACTTCTCTGGCAGAAAGACATGAATGCAGCAGCCTTGCCTGTTATAAAGCAAGTACTGCTGTCTGGTGCAATAATGAAACAGAGTTGTGTTATTTGATTTGTTTTATGGTCAAATCTTGTATCCCCTCAACCAGGCTTCACCGGCATTCATATTGGCATGGTGTGTCAGACACAGCTCTTCTTGTTCGCTTGGCCAGTGATCAGTGGGATGTGCCCTGGTTACTCTAATAAAAACCAATTTATACCATAGATTGCCACATGCTCTGATGACAACACTGTGAGGATTTGGCGCTTACGGCGTCTTCCTGAGGAGGAGAAATCAGTGTCCAGAAAAACCAACTTAGTGGGCTGGGTCACTCAGAAGAAACCAGCAGAACAACATGGAGCAGGTAAGGCCTCTGAGCCCCTATCTTGCTCTGTAACATGGCTTCTGAATTTTGGCTGTTTTCCATACCAACAAAAGCCTTTAGCTTACTTTATTATTCTTCTGGTGGTTTTTTTCATATTAGACAATAATTCATTTAGCCAGACAAACACTTATACAGTTATACACTTATACAGTTTGTTGGGCAGCCAGATCTTCAATGGGGTTCAATGAACAGGCAAAGAAGATGTCACTGCAGCAACAAGTCACACTTTTTTTTCTATCAAATAACTGAGAGCAGTAAGATCATATGCTTTTTTTTCAGTTTGCTTGTTTATACAGTAAAAGCCTAATAGCACACACAGCCTTGGAACTCTGAACTGTTTCCTCCTGCCCACTGGTTGAATTGTGCACAGATTTCTTTGCTGCAGATACCGGTATTGTATCTCTTCAGCTTTAGTTGGTGGTATGACTGTATGCAGGCAAATGCTGTGTAGTGAAAGTACTTCAAAAATGCATATGGACAATCATGATGTGATTGTAGTGCTTCATAATTAGTCACTTCATCTGTCCACACATTAAGGCTAGTGAGCAAATGCAGTACCTTTCCACAAAGCCTGGGCAATCAGACAAGCTATGCAGCATGCTCTCACAGCTAGCAAGCAGATCTGGGCTCTCTAGAGAGGGTAGGTAGTACATTAGACCAGAAGAAAGGAACCCTGGATCATAATACTACTTCGATTTGCTTGAAACCTGCATTTTATTGCAGTAGATGAAAGGAAGATAACTACCCTCCCCCCCCCAAAGCGAAATAAGATGGGCTTGTTTGTAGAGTTGCTCTGAAACTAAGAATACAATAGCTTCCCAGCAGCTGCTGGTGTGACTTCCTGCATTCCACTCTCTTTTCTAGCCTCCCTCCAAATGAATTTCACCTTGGCTAGCACAAAAAAAGGCTAAAGGTCTCCAAGTCCCACTAATGGGATAACATTACCTCTAACCTTTTGTCAGCGAGTAACTAGTCTAGCAGGAAGTTTGCGGGACAATGGGAGGGAGAGTGCCAGGTCTGCTCCATAGCTGGTAAATGGTTTGTGTGTGCACAAACTCTGTTTCAGAGGGGGCTCAAAAGTCCCTTTGTGTACTAGTTTCGGCAAAAAAGAAGTAACCATAGGTCTAATCCAGAAGCATGCAACCTAAAGGAGCTTGTACACTAAAACTTTACAAGTCAGCTTTGGCAATTATACTAGAAAAATTACTTGTTTCTTCTTGCTCTTGCTGCATTAAAGTAACACAGGAGGGAAGAGGAAGTACACAGACACTGCAAACACACCAGCAGGCTTCCTGCTGACCTTGGCTCTTGAATACAAAGCACATGCTGTTAGAATATAGCAGTTACCTGCAGACATTGGTTCAGAGCTGGCAAGCAGAGGACAGTTTCAGAACTGCTGGGATGTATCTAGGTAGTTCTCCACCCATTTCTGTGGAACAAATTATGAGATTGAGATTGGGTATTGCCTGTTGACCTATATCGTCAACTCTAGCACTCAGTTTCCCTTTCCTTGACTATTACTTTTGTGGTTTCTCTAAGTTGTACTACTTTCTCTATATTTCTGAGTACCCAAATTTCTGGAGCAGGCCTGTGAATGAACAATTTGTGATTCTTAAATCTGAAGATTGATAATATCACTGTAGAAGATTTGTGGCAAAGAAGGTAGGAAACATCTGAAATAACCTGCTTTGGTATGATGCAGGTTGACTGCAGGTATTTACAGTATTGTGCTATGTGCAATGGCAGCATAAATGGAAATAGCTTGAACCTGGCTTAATATAAGCCTGAATCATATGTGTGGTCTTACCAAAAAAAGCCTAATCTTTGTATTCTTTATCTCAAATTTGTGCCTGCTTCTTGGCAGGACGTTCATATCCTGTTTCCAGGATAGCTCTTTTTCCATTATCCAAAGCATAGCTTTCAGACTGGCTTGGGGTTGAAAGTGCTCATACCCAACTAGTTATGCAATATTTCTGCTGTACGAATTTATAATGGTCATTATGGATCAAGAGTTGCTGAGCTTGCTACTTTCTTCTACCTCTAGGAGCTTAGATTTTTGAATGCAACTAATTCCCTAGCTGAGTTACTGTTGTCTTGTAAGTGCTCATTAAAGTAAAGATTAGGAGAAACAATCTTGGCAGTTACTTTCTTTTAGTTCAGATTGAAACACATTATTATGAAGTAGCTATATTTTATCAGGAAAAGAGCATTTAACTGTTCTGAGTGTTAAATTTATTTGTAGTGGGATCCTCTAATATGGGATCCTATTTAATTTTGCTTTGATGCAACAGTATTTGTATTTTGGATACTAGGTAATACAATAAAAGGAAGGATCAAAAGAGGCTTAGTATGGTATATAATCAAAGAGTCATGGCGCTCAGCCCAGCTTCATAAAGAAAATGGCAGGTTATTCACACTAGACTTCTCATTGTTCTAATTAAGTGCTTTATAGTACAGTCCTAATGCTGTGAATGAGGAGTTCAGGCTAAACCCCTGGTATATAGAAAATATTTAGCACTATAGTGCTCAACAGTGGAAGTGCATAGAGTAACTAAGGCATTATTCTATTTAATTGCACCACTGAAAATTAGATGAGTGAGAAAACAAGCGTCTAACAAACCTACTAATGTTTTCTTTGTTGGAGGGAGCTGGAAATGAAAAAAAAAACTACAACAACAAAAAATTAAAAGAATCCCCTCTAATGTTGCTGCAAACCAAGATCTTTGCTATACATGATTCCTCCTGTTACTAGTGAGGTTCTTGTGCCCCTACCTATGACTCCTGTTTTCAGAAGCTGGCTAATGAGCTCAAAAGCCGCTGTGAAATATCTCTCTGGGAATCATTTATTTTAAAGAAATAACTTACTGCAGTGACAGATTTTATTTCCTTTGGAATGTAAGCCCTTGTTCATGAAGTGAAGAATTTCTCACATTTCCCTGGGTGTGGTACAAAACTACCATGTCCGTACCAATATAAGCATTGCAGAAAATCCTCTAGCAAAAAGACAGAAAAATAAAAGCGTGTCCTTCCACACTGTCATACTTCTAACATTTTTGGAGTATGCAACTATGTACACCTGACTTGTAAAGGCTTCCTTGGTATTGTAATTAGCTGTAGGACCTGCTCACAGTACCTTTGTCCCTGAGCTCAGTTACGGAGCTGTTAAAGATGGCAGAACAGGTGGGGACCAGCATTTCTCTCAGCTCAGCACTGAGCAGTCTGGGCCAAACTAGTGCGAGGTTCCAGCAAGGCTAGATAAACTTGGAAGATCTGTTTTGTCTGTTCATTTTGGCTGTAGCTCAAGTAAGAGTGCTCATCACAGAAGAGGTGGATGTAAAACATTGCACAAACATACTGTATTATAATGACCAATGTGATATAGGATTTTATATAGTACTTGTACTATTTTAACTGGAATTAGAGGGATTTATGCAAATTCTTAGTTCAAAATGGTGTGTTTGAGGCACAGAGTCAGCACTGGTTTCATCTCCTGGTTGGAAGAGGTGTTTATAAAAGAGCTGTCTTTAATCTACTGTTTTGTGTTCCTCATCAGACTACTTATTTCTCCCCTATCAGGACAGCCAGCCAGCCCACAGAGTACTCCTGCCAAGGCCTTCACAGTGGGCAGTGCATGTATTTCCTCACCACGGCCAGCTGCCTGTGCTCCCATTTATTCTGGAGACCTTCCGCTGTCAACAAACACTCCGACGGTCGCTCTCAAAACCCAGACGGCCACAGCCTCCACCCCAGCCAAGCAGACTGAAGCCAGCCCATCTGCGTCTCCCAAAGTGATCCCTTCCTCCAAAATGTCCATTAAACATTGGGTTACAAGGACTCCATGCTCTTCTCCTCCAGAAGTGGGGAAAAAGTCTCCTTCTCCCAGAAAAGCCCTGGCAGAGGTCACACAAGGTCTCCTGGAAGCTGCTTGCCCTCCTAAAGCACCACACATGCAGTTTGAAAAGCGTGCCAAGAGAAGGCTTGACTGCAGCAGGGAAGAAGATGCGGGGCAGAAGTGTCTGCAGGCCTGCAGCTGTGTGACTGAACTGGACCATGCAGCTAAGAAATCCAAACTGAATTTATGTCACTTGGTTCCAGACCAAAAACCTTGTGATGAAGACTGTCTCAGCCAGGCTGACCTGGGTAATGACCATGAAGGCTCCAGCCATGGCCCGAAAGAACCTTCCTTTCCTGGAAACCATGTTAGTCCCTCAGATGTCCAAATTTCCTCCCATCTTTTCAGATCTCCACATGGGAAAGACACTGGGGTAGTAGATAAAGAGAATAGTTCTCCCGAAAGAAAAAACTGGTTGTCTGCTCTGGGAGAGAAGCTACGGACTGGCAGACGTGGCAGCCAGAGCACGTCAAGCAGCCCTCTGTCATCTTCCAGTCCTGGTGCCAAAACACAAGAGTCTGTGGCAGTGGCCACTTCGCCGAAAACCGTAAGTAGGGCAGTCAACAACAGCTGTCATGAAAGAAGTTACCTTAGCTGTCACTCTCCCCTCTTTTTCTTGGACACTCAAAGAATTATCTGAGCCCTTTGACTGTGGACAAAAGGGCTGATTTCTGGCCTGATAAACCAGATACATTAATACAGTTATCTACTAATCCCCTCCATATAGGAAAAGAATTTTTAGGATGGTAATGTCCCTCATTTTAAAGGGACTTGGGGCACACAAGAGCTCAGGGATCCTCACAGTCCCCAGCTGGATGTCTGAAGGATGTGGCCATCATCTTAAATACAGCTCTGCTCTGAGAGACACAATAATGACAGCACCTTCCCTGGTAGATCTGCTGTTTGTGTTCACCATCACGTCTGCCTGTTGATGTTACTAGAAAGCCACTTTATCATTGGAAGAAAAACAAAATTCTATTCTAGCTCAGGTAGCAACAGAATTTGTTACCCATGTTAAAAGTGGAGTTAAATAATGCCTTCGGTTCCTTTGATGGAAAACTAGCAGAAAAAGGAATCGTACAAGTGTGAGAGGGCAGGATTTGACCTACATAATCCTGCTTTTGATGTACAGGAAGCCTGGCAGAGAGCTCATCCTAGGATCTGAAATGAATGTTAAGCTTCTAAAGCAGCTAAAAAAGTTGGTATGAGGGTTTAACAGCAAACTAGGAAATCATAATTACATTTTTTAAAACAAACTAAGCTTTTCTCTAAAACTGGACTGCAAGTCCTATAGTGTCTTTGACCGAGTCATATTCCAGTAAATGTTAGGTAAACTTTCAGTCATCAAATTTTAGTTGCACTCTCTGTTGAATATCTGATGCTAGAAGTTATTGCAATCATTAGGACTTATTTTGGTATCTCATTTCTTACCCGACTTCTCCTTTCCAACACTTTTATCAGATATGACATGGGCAAGCCACCACTCCTTAAGTTATTCCTAGCAGCTGGACTCTTCATATAGTGGTTGTACCATGAAGTCTTCGTTATAGAAAATCTACCACTACTTGTGCTTTGTGCTGTACATGTTTAAACACAAGGCAGAAAGATTTGCCCTGGAGAGAGATTACCATAGAACAGTTACCTTTCCTGCTCAGTATGCTCTAGTTCAGATTTTGGGATGCTTCTGTGTTATACTCATAGCCTGAGGAGGTGCCAGGAATACCCAGCAGCAGTCATTGAATTTGCTGTATCTTGGAAATCTGCAGCTCTCTTATCTGCTGTAGGGAAGCTGAAACTGCAGGTGGAGTGCATTTCTCATGGCAGTAGGACAACTCTAGGATTTAGACAGTGTTTCCTGTAGGTGGTGAGCCTCTTATCTGTGAGACAGACTGTAGCAAAGAGCCTTTCATTTAGTATCTTGGTTGGTAAGCTGAAGAAACTGGTGCAATGATGGAGGGGAGACTTTGAGACTGCTGCAGCATATGAACTGTTAAACTAGAAATGTTTCATGCTGGTTTTTGTTTTATTTCTTGCTAGGCTGCCACCACTTCGGTTTCCATGAGGAAGATCTGCACATACTTCCACAGAAAGCCACAGAACGACTGAAGCAGCGTGTGGTGGTTGCACCTGATGGATGTTGACACTGAGGTATCAAGACCAGACTGAACAAAGCCAGCAACGATGCACTGGGATTACACAATTTACTGTCAGACATTCACAGACTTGAGGTTTTTAGTCTTCCTGTTTTTAAAGCTGTTAACAGTTGAAGTCAGCTGAGTGTGTCAAATCTACACAATAATTACTCATGGTCTCTTACTGACTTCAGATGTGTATTTTTTTTATGAACAGTGTTTTTAACATGGCAATTGTTATAGTCCAGAGTCAGCAACAGCTTTGCTGTGTATTGTTGACAGGCACATATAGCTTGTCAATTTGTGTTACTAATCTGCTGTTGAAACTGCCTGTACTTAAGAATAGCGTGTAAATCATTACACCCTCCTGAAAAGTAAGTGTTGAAATGTATGTAGAGAAACTAACTGGAGATACCTCTGAGCCTCTTTATGCTGAATGGCATTTCTACAGTTATTCCTCTAGTACTGCAATCTGCAATGACTAGCTGCTTGGAGGAGGGAAGTTAGGAATGTGTCAATTAAATCTAAAAGACTTTTAAACACCCTGTGTTCATCTGATGTTGACTATAGTCTAAGAAGAGAAAAGTATAATCAAGCTAGTAATGCCTGTACTCTTCTTGCCATCCCCTTTCTTCTCCCACACTGGAACCTACTGTATTTACCTACTTAGCTTTCTCTTGAACCATCATCACTATAGCTCTTGAGACCAACAGTTTGTCACTTTTCTGAAATAAAAATATGGCAAGGTGTGTTAGAAAAATTAGCTTGATCTACCCTGAAGAGGGGGTCCCATATCAGCCCACTGCTCAGTCAGCTCTTACAGATTCAGCCTGTAGCAAAGGCATTAGTAACTGCTTATAACATAACTTCATAACAGTTTTATAATACAATAGTTACAAAACAATGCTTTGTAAATTGGAGGAGGGGCAATTGACATTTTGAAAGCACTTGAGAGAGTTTACATATGAATATTAAATTCTTTGCCATTGTAAGTCATCCCTGATGCTGATTTAACAAGGTCACTGAAATGAGATCACTGTCCTGCTGGCTAATTACACTAACTCCTCAGCCATGCTTTCCCCAGGGGGAACTAGTAGAAGATCCTTAGGTTTGAACATTTACTTTGTCTTCTGGTGTAATAGTTCCTATGAACTTCAAAACAAGACAATACTGCAGAAGAATTGAGGTATTTCCATTAGGTTTTCCATTTAAAATTTTCACACCTACTTCACAGTAACATTGAATAGCAATTAGAAGGAAACATGCTGGTTTGTATTTTATGTGGTAGATTGTATTTTGCAACGAAATAAATTGCTTGAGAGTTAATGGCTTTTGTGAAAGGTCTGTTATACAGCTACAAAGCAAAAGTAAATGTGTAGTGAGCTTTTTTTAAAAAAAGTTATTATCAAGATGCATCTTTTAGCAGAAGCACTCAGGTACACTTAAGGGTCAGAACAACTTCATCTTGTTTTCTGAATTACAGGCCGTCATCTTGTGAAGAGTAATGTAGTGCTTCAGGCATTTTTTCATAGTTCTTGTAAAAAACTGGATTTTTAAAAAGTTATCTGTATATATCTAGTATCCTAGGCAAAACAGGAGTATAAAATAATCCCTTAGTTTAACTTTAACCTACCTCTGGATGTTAAAGTAGATGGAAATAGTAGAAACATAACCTAAAATAAGTAGATTTGGTATTTAATTCTGTCTTAATTTTAATTATTCGAGCAACAATGTTGGGCACAACCTCCCTTGCCTACAGCCAGTTTTTCATGCAGGATTCTTCTTTGCTGTTTGTAAATAACTGATTACAGGACAAGGAGATGTGAACCATATTGAAGTACATGAGAGTCATCAGGCACGTCAACAATAGGATTTCATGTTTATCCACTCTTTCCTAGTGTTTTCCTCCTCTAGAAATGTTCTGCAGCCAAACCATTATCTCCCGTGTCTAGTAAATAGCTATCTAGAGAGATTTAACACTAATGAATTACCACTTGCATGAATAATATTCTGTGGAGATGTGAGATTTTTCTCCTTTCAAATAGTACTTGTTCAGTGGAACAATATGTTTTAGGGACTACCAGGCATTTATTTTTTTTCCTCTTAGGCTGATGTCAACCTGGTTCAGAGTCTAGGGGGACTAACTGAAACATGTTTTTCTGTGTCCAGCTGCCTTGACCTTACTGTGATAGAATCAAAATCACAAAAGCACATGAAAATTGCTGATACAAATTGTATGTCAAGTGGTTCAAGGGAACTAGTGCTGTCTTTACCTGAGAAGCTTGATTAACTAAGCTTTTAGAGAACGGAATTCTTGTTTTGAGTCAGCAAGCTATACCTCTTAATTTTAATTTCCGTCTAAAGGATCTATAGAAACTCCGACCTCCACTTTTTTATAATCAAATTAAGCCTTTAAAGGCATTACTCTCAAATCCTATGCCTGTATGTAAATCCCACCTTATGTGTCTTGTAAGTTTTTCCATGCAGAGGATAGTGCTTCCTGTTGCCTTGTCTCTGTCCTCAGTGTTTACTCTCTAACAGCCAAGTAGGATTTGGGGCTGCCCACACCAGTTTATGATGGTGCTATTTCCATTAGTTGTTCCTACTTCTTTGTTGGAAGTTGTGAGCAGTCAACCAGTCTAGTTCAATGGCAGCTTGGCAGTGGCTGGAGCTAACATGGCTTGGCAACACTGAACAGGCACTCCCAGGATCTGTACACGCATGCTCAGCAAGCCTTGGTGTGCATTTCTTCTGGTAACAGCACTGTCTTAAGAGACCTTTGGGGAAGCTAACCACAAAAAAAAAAAAAAAGCCTCCATTAAATGTAATTGCCTCAGTTCCCTGACTCAGCAGCTGCTTGTACTGAAACCATAGAGGGTACAGAAGTGAGGGTGTGGGGAAAACTTTGCCACCAATGAGACTCTTCTGTCAAACTATATCTTGATGTGCAGAACTGGTCACTTCTTGTTGGTCAGGAAGTGCTTAAGTCTTCTCCTGGCATGACTATAACTGCAGCCATTGAACATGGCTGAGATCTCCAGTATGGTCCATCTTACCTTTGGTGTCCACACCACCTTCTAAACTGACTGCTAAGGTTACAGAAAAACACACTATTTTGGCATTGAATAAATGTCCTAGTTACTATCTGTATGTGGCATATAATTTCTTAAGTTCTGTTTAGAAATAGATGCTTTCCAGCCAGGGAGTTGCAAAAACCATTTGGTAGCTGGGTGTTCAAGGGTTTAGTTGGGCCTCTTAAAGAGGTTCCTCAAGGTCAAATATTAAGAGTTTTTCATTGCCAATACTTGTTTGGCAGTAAATGGGAAATAGTGTTCATCTTCAGGTCCATGACAATCAAATTTCTTTCTTTCCCTCCTGAAGCTGATGTAAACAGTTTTCCAAGTGAGTGGAAATTATCACCCTCTGTTTCTCTACGCAGAAAAACAGAACCTAAAGGTTCACATTTTTCCTCCCTCTGATTTATGTATGGCCCAGTTTACAATAAATAAAATACCTCCTGCTACTATATAGTGTCGATGTGTTGTCCTTCAAAGAACAGCTTTGCCCATAACAAAGTGCTCTCCATCTTCACTGCACAAAATGCCAAATACAATGGGTGAGATGAGGATGAAGAGAAAGAAAACGTGAGGGACCATACATAATTTCTTTTAAAATAACTTAAAAAACATTGTGTCACTTGTTTTATAGAATAACGCATAGCTGATATGAGGACAGCATGAACCCAGAAGGGCAAAAACAAAATTATAATCAAAGATAACCTTTCATTTTTAAGCTTCAACCTGAATGATACATTTTTCTACTTGGAATAACTAACTTTCCATTTTAATTTGTGCATTATGGAAAAAATCCAGGGACTAAAAGTACAGCTGGATCACAACAGGGAGACCCATTATTCCAGTCTTGTGCAACTAGACAAAGACTCAAAGATCAGAAAGCATTATGTAGTCTGAATACCCTGTCTCAATTTTTCAGTATGGTATCTTTAATTCTGCTTAAGGTACAGCAATTCTGATTTTTGAAGTTATTCAGTCTTGATTTAAAGGCTTTGTGTGATTACAGGTACATTACAGGTGTACATAAATTATTCTAGAGTTGCAATACTGTGAAAAGATTGAATTTGTCTGGCTTTGCCTTTTACCTATTATCTCAGATTACTCACTTTTTTATCTGGGTTAAAGATACTTATACTACATTAGATCAAATTTGTAGAAAGCCCAAGCATGAGACAACTGCCTCTTATCCTCTTTCACAAGCTAGGGAGATCCTACATACAAAACTCAAAATATTTTTCAAGCTTCAGTAAAACAGCTAAGGAAGTGCTTCTTTCCTTCATGTAAAAGTGCCACAGAAGTAGCACCACTTATATTAACACAAGGCTGCTCTGTGCCTCTCCTTTCACCTCAAGGACTCAGCTTTATTGTTTACTTCTCCCCTCTTGTCTAAGGAAGGGCTGAATCATTCAGCGAAGTACCTTCAACTACCCACTCCTATACCATGCCTGGGTATTTTCATTTGGGTTATAAATTATATAACTGTGATTGCCTCAGAAGTGTGATCTCACATTGTATTGTGAGTGTGGCAGTGGAGATGGACAAAAATCCAAACAGCAAAGACAAGGCTGACCTAAGAGAGCTTATCATTCTTACATGAACTTCGACGAAATGTCAGTATACTCTTGTTTGGTTGGGGTTTTATCCCTCTAGTTGTAGCATCATTATGATAAAAACATCAGTTTATTGTTCTGTTCCTGTTCTTGCAGAAGGTGTTAAGTATCCAAAAACAAGACTAATAATAGTCCATGGGACTGTAAAGCCAGTTTCACCATGCACTTTAGCAACAGCAAGGTAGGCTGTGTTGACAGAAGTTTAGCAGATATTGTCAGGGTGTATTACTGAATTATTCAGTGTCACCGTTATTTTTGTTCTGCTGGTTTTCAGGGATTCACTGATGGAGGAAGTGTATCACCTCATCACGGCTAGGCTTCGCGAA
>VWZG01001220.1:23144-34980 GCA_013396735.1 Grallaria varia
GGCGGGAGCCTCTCGGCTCCGCGCCCTCAGTGCAGTGCTCAGAGTAGAAAGAGAATCCAAGTGGGTTTTATTGGCCTGGTAGAAATGCCCCCCCTTCCCACGGCGGCTCCGGCGAGGCCGGCGCTGCCGGGGATGGTCAGCTGTCCACCAGCTGCTTGAGCGCCCGCTCTATGTTCATCCGGTGGCCCACGCGGGTCACCCCCAACTCCACGAAGTCCTCCTTGGTGAGGGCGGGCAGGTGAGTGCCCTCGATCTCATGGTCCTCGAACTTGTCGCGGTGCTCCACCAGGTTGATGCTTTCCAGCCAGTCCCCGACGTCGTACTTGTTCCACAGGTGGAGGGGCTTCTGCATGAAGGGCCGCGGCGGGTGCAGCGTGTGCAGGGGCGGCCCCGGCGACGGTGACGGTGACGGGGAGCGGCTCCGGGCGCTGACGCTCCGCACCACGAAACGCACCTCCTTGGGCTCGTGGGGGATGGAGAGGCTGGAAGATTTGAGGATGGTGGGGGGCGTGAGGCCGTAGGGCCGGACGGTGCTGAGGGGCTCTGTCCGGTCCAGAGCCGGCTTCACGGGGCTGGGGGTGCGGCGCGTCACGGGGTAGCGGCTGCCGGGGCGGACGGTGTAGGTGGTCCCGGAGCTCCGCTGGGAAATGGTGCTGAGTTCTCCTAAACTACTGAAAAGTCTGCGGAGAGAGCGGGACAGCGAGGGGGAGAGAGGAGAGAGCAGAGGGCAGGGGTGAGGCCAGGTCCGGGCACGGGGGCACACACAGAGTACATGGGGAGGGGGCTGCTGGAGGGCTGGGAGGGGGGCACAGCGCGGGGACACGGCTCGGGGCGCTCAGCCAGGACAGCCTGCCCGGGCTGAGCCACAGGAGGTTCCAGCAACACCTCCAGGATGGCGACTCCCAGCCAAACCTGCCCTAAGAACGTGGCTCTCTGCACCCCCTGAGACCCCTGGAGGGCCCCCAGCGCTGAGGACGGAGATCCCACACCTTGTCCTGACAGGGACCCCCGTCCCTCCTCCCTGATCCCAGTCCCACACGGACTGGGAGCAAACCAGTGCTCCCCAGCACTGGGGCAGGGCCCTTCCCAGGAGAGGAGAAACCTTCTGGCATCTCCTGTGGGGTGGAAGTACCCCCAGGGCACCCCCTAGATAGAGGTGGCAGGGTGATGGTCACCTGGAGTGGTCAGTGGTGGCCAGGCCGGTGTCCCCCTGGCACTGTGCCACGTTACACCCCCTGGATGATGCCCTCGTGCCATGGGGGGCACTGGCATGAAGAGGGACCCCCAGCACTCGGCTCTGAGAGTCTCTGACAGGGACAAACCTCCCTCCCCCCAACATGTTGTCCCCCTGCCATTATCTTCTGCCATCACATCCCTGACAGAAACATGTACCCTGGGAATGTGAAAGAAATTGATCTAAAACTTGGATGCTGGAGGATGAATCCTATGAACTGCGAGTCCTACGAGCCCCTCTGCTCTGGAGCCAGGCTGGGACACCTGGGGGGGCTCACCTGGAGAAGGGAAGGCTCCAGGGAGAGCTGAGAGCCCCTTGCAGGGCCTGAAGGGGCTCCAGGAGAGCTGGAGAGGCACTGGGGACAAGGCAGGGAGGGACAGGACACAGGGAATGGCTTCCCACTGCCAGAGGGCAGGGCTAGGGGGGACATTGGGAAGGAATTGGTGTCTGGGAGGGAGGGGAGACCCTGGAACAAGTTGCTCAGGGAAGCTGTGGCTGCCCCTGGATCCCTGGAAGTGCCCAAGGCCATGGTGGACGGGGCTTGGAGCAACCTGGGCCATGGTGGAAGGTTTCCCTGCCCATGGCAGGGGGTGGGACTGGACGGGCTTTTAGGTTCCTTCCCACCCAACCCAACCCATCCCAGGCTATTCCATCCTATCCTATCCTGTCCTGTCCAGATCAAACACTGTCACTTCACTTGTCCCCACAGAATTCCTGCATCCCTGTGCAGTGCAGTGCCTCGGTTTCCCTTCCACCCTCACCTTCTGTCTCCCATCTCAGTCCCCCCTGGATCAGATGGACACTCTGGAATCCTACTGGTGGCAACAGGAGTCTGAGGCTCCAGGCTGTGGCATCCTCCTGCTGCCAGATCCTCGTTCTGGGGGACATTAATGAGCTCCAGTGATTCCTTAGAACGATGGCTCGGAGGTGATGAGCTGAACATGACTGCAGGTCCATAGGCTGAGGCACATTCCCTCTAATTCCCATTTCCCTGCCTCCCTGCACAGTGGAGGAGGGCTGTGAGGCAGCAGGACCATGAATCACCTTTGGGAAGCTCCCACAAGGAAGAGCTGAAGGTCCTTGAGGGCTCCGGCACAGACACAGAACGAGAAGTGCCAAGACAGAATGTGGCCATTGCCCATTCAGAGCCCATCCAAGGGCCTTGGCTCTCTGGGAAGTGACGGAGAGAAGGTTTTGGGTCTTCTGGAAGATCCCAAGAGTGGGGATGGAAGGGCACCAGCCATGGAAAGGCCAAAGGGACACTGTCAGATCCAGGGTGGGTGTTTCTCCCAGACCCACGGATGCACTGAGGTCGCTGTGCTCCCGTTTGGAATCCCGGGCACACTCTGGGCACTCAGTGCCAGGAGGTGAATGGAAGGGGCAGCAGATCCAGCTGCTCAGGTGTCACCTGCAGGTCCACCCCCCTGCATGGAGTACCAGCTGGGTCCTGGCCATGCCCTGTGGAGGTGTGTCCCCCCCCCAGCAGCGCTGCTCTCCAGCCTGGGATCACGGAGCCAACAGCCCACAGGACTGATGTCCTCTCCAGATCCAGAGTTGCCTCCTCAGGGGCCATCATGCCAATTACTGGCTCACTTTTTGGGGTGCTGCTATCACAGACCTCAGCTTTTCCAGGCTTCATGAGCCCTAATCACCTGCTTCTCCTCGAGGCAACAGCTCAATGGGACAACGGAGCTCCTCCTCCACTTCCCATTCCTCACATCCTCTCCAGGCACTCAGAAGGCCAGCAGGGCCAAGGGGGTGGCATTGCTGGTGCTCCAGGCTCCTCCAGGGGCCGGGATGTGGCAGCTCCTTCAGGTGGTCTCTGACTGTGCCAATCCTGGTCCTGGCAGCTCCTGAGCTTGGCAGCAGCAGATCGGTCCTGGGATTGCTCCTTCGGTGCAGCCAGGAAAAGGAGCCTTTGGAAAGGCAGCAGGATCACAAAGAGGGAGCTCAGGTCTCACAGGGGGCAGATGACAAGCAGAGAAACACCAGCTGATGGAGAAGGAAGTTCCATCCGAAGGAAAAGAGAGTACACGCTTGCAGGACGGATAATGAGGCCTTCTGGGAATGCTGTTACTGGAGGTGTTAAGGAGCAGATCTCTCCAGTGAGTCATTAACGGATGAAGAATCTTCCTTTGAACTCCACATCTCAGTCTGAGCTTCTCCAAGAGTTCCAGAGGTGAGGGCAGGCTCGGCACAGGGGGTACCGTGCTCTGAGCACTCCCAAGGGAAACGCTTCCCTAGTCCTTGGCAAGGCTCCTGTGCTGCTGCTCAAAAGCCTCAGACCTGCCTGGAGGACTCGTCTCCTGGGTGACAACTCTTGCTAAGAAGGAGTAAGGCACTAGATGGCTCCTGTGATTCCCAACAGCGTTCCCGAAGGCTCCCACACGGAGCTTCGTGCTACCTGTGACATATCCAGGCTGAGCTCGGGGACAGGAATTGCCAAAGACTCTGATGTGGGGCTTGGCATGACCACATCCAGGCTGAGCTTAAGGGTGGGAATTCTCAAAAGCTCCAACACAGTGCCATGACCATGTCCAAGCTGTGCTTGGGACCAGGAATTATCTTCTCCACCATCCTGTGTGCAGAGTCCTTTATTCCAGGGCATTCCCATTCCATACATTCCAGGACCATTGGACCCCTTCCAATCCAAGCCATTCCACAATTCCTTTTTGCTGGAGATGCCCCACGGCAGAGCCCTCCACGAGGAGTACGGAATGAGTGCTTGAGCTGATAGACCTTCCTATGGACCTTCTTCCAACCTTCCTATGGACCTTGCTCCGACCCTCCTTGCTCCACACCATCCCAAAGACTCCAGGAGGATCCAGGGATCAGAACAGCCTGTCGCTCCTTCTCCTGCCCTTAGAAAGGTCTAAGTCCTAGAACAGCCCACAAAAGAAGGATGTGGGACTTTTCCTATGTCTTGCTGGACTTGGATGAGCTGCAGGGAGATCCTTGGGCTGGACATGGAGGGGACAGTTGAGCTGTGTCGTCACTCTCCTTCAGACCCAGCTTTGGGGATGTCACCGAGAGCCAAACCCTGAGCCTGGGGAGCTGAGGGTGCCCTGGATCTGCTGTGGCACTGAGTGGGATCCTGCTCCCTAAAATAGCCCAGCTTTGGAGCAGCTCGTCCTGACAGGGATTAAACACAAACCCCTGGGCTAAGGATGAGTTTAAAGGTGCTCAGCTGAGCGGGGACCAGTGAGAGCCTGCAGGGACCCCAGAGCCAGGGGCACTGCTGATCCTACTGGCTCAGACAGCAGATAAACCCTAACCCTAACCTTACCCAAACATAAACCTAACCCTTATCTTTCATCCTAAACTTAACCCTGACTCTAACCTGATCCTAAACTTGACCATAAGCCTTATCCTAACTCTGACACTAAGTCTAAACTTGATCCTAACCCTAATGTTGAATTTGACCATAATCCTGACCTTAATCCTAAACTTGACCCTAATCTTAACCCTAGTCCTGATCCTAAACCTGACTTTAATTTTAACCCTGATCCTGACTCTGATCCCAAACCTAAACCTGACCCTAACCTTAACCCTGACCCTAAACTTAACCTTCACTCTGATCCTAACCCTGACCCTGATAGTGGCCCTAATCCTAAACCTGGCCCTTGACTCTAAACTTAACCCTAACCCTGACCCTAACCTTAACCCTGACTCTAAACTTCACCTGAACCCTGATCCTGAACCCAATCCTAACCCTGGTCCTGACCCTGATCCTTTCTCCAATCCCTGCCCCTGTCCCGGCTCCTGCTGGGAGCCAGGCAGGGATACCAGCCATGGATGAACCAATATCCAAGGCTCCCCCACACAGAGCAGCAGCAGCAGCAGGAACAGTCCCACGGGTGACACGGGATGGGGCCAGCATGGCCACTGGGTGAGAGCATCCCAAATCCCTGCCACCATCCCAAATCCTCTGGGACCGGGGTGGGGGCAGGACACGGCAGAACTGTGCCTGTCCTGATCCCAGCAGCTGCGGGATGAGCTGCGGGATGAGCTGCAGGAATAGCCCCTGGAGGAGCCACAGGAGGAACTGCGGGATGAGCCCCAGGAGGAGCTGCGGGAAGAGCCCCGGGAGCAACTGTGGGATGAGCTGCGGGATGAGCCGTGGGATGAGCCCCACAGCAGCACGCGGGATAAGCTCCGGGAGGAACTACGGGATGAGCTGCAGGATGAGCCCCGGGAGGAGCTGTGGGATGAGCGTGGGATGAGCTCCTGCAGCACCAACATGGGGGCAGGACCCCCAGGAGCCCCCTGGACACGCAGAAGCTCCGTGACAGCAGCGACAGGACTGCAGGAATGAGGACACGGGCGGATGTGATGGGATGAGCCCCCCCAGCGCTGGATGGAGCCTGGATCAGGGAGCAGAGCCTCTGGCACGACCCCGCTGCAGGCAGGGCCACGCTCCAGACCCACAGGTGCTCCCCAGAACTGGAGTGGGACAGGGACTTCGCAGCATCCCACAGCTCTGCCCCCAGCTGGGAGCAGGGCTCATCCCTAGGGATGGCATCCAGCAATGCCGGAGGGCAGCCCTTCCCTGCCCGGGCACTGCCGGGCATCAGGATCCTGTGCTGCCCCTCTGCTCTCCCGGGATGGGCCCCGGGACGGGGCAGCAGCCTCGGGAATTCACCACTTGGCAGAGAACGACAAGTAAGATCCAAGAGGAGCCATCCCGGAGCTCCGCACGGGCTCCGGGGCTGCGGCACACGAGGGAGCGACACGCGTGGAACTCCACGGGCACCAGGACGGGACACACGGACAACACGGAGGAAGCACATCCAAGAGCACACAGCTGGCCATGCACGCTGGGGAAATTCCCACGGGAGAACCCTCAGAGCCCCCAGTGCCCACCCAGTCCCACGGGTCACCCCCAGCCACCCCAAGGGACCTGGGATGGGCAGGAATGGCCGATCCCGGGATCCCACTGCCTGTGTGAGCACTCCCAGCTCAGCAGCCACGGGCTGGGGAAGGGATTCCAGCAGCTCTGGAAGCAACTTGGACTTGCTGGAATCATGGCCAAGCAGCAGGACTTCTCCAGTAGCAGCTGCTGAGTGAAGCTGGGGCTCAGTTTTCTGGATGCTGATTTTCCTGCTGTGGCCTCAGGTGACTTCCCTGGGAACCTGTGGGTCACCAGGCTGGGAGTGTCCCCTTCCTGCAGGCCCTTGGATTGGGAATGGACCAGGATCTCACGGCAGCAATCTCTGTTTCACAGGAATTTTGCTCTAGAGGGTGACCCTGGGACCCCCCACCACGGAGAAGTCACGGAGGGACCCCTGTGCATCCATGGAATGGGGGGAACTGCTGGGATCAGACAGAGGATGTGCATCCTGGGCGGGCAGCTGGCTCAGCCCTCCTTGCTGGAGTCCTTCCCACCCTTTCTGGGGTCTCTCCCATCTTTCCTGGAGTCTCTCCCACTCTCACTAGGGTCCTTCCTTGGCTAGGATCCTTTCCCACTTCTTGGGTTCTCTCCCACTTTTTCTGGGGTCCTTCCCTAATCTTGCTGGGGTCTCTCCTCACACCTTCTGGGATCCTTCTCTACCTTGTTGGGTCCTTCCCCTCCTTCCTGTGATCCCTCCCCATCCCCACTTGCTGGGGTCTCTCCCTCTCTTGCTGGGGTCCTTCCCTACTTTTGCTGAGGTCTCTCCCACCCTTCCCTTGGTCTTTTCCCACTTCCTGGGGTTTCTCCCACCTGTCTTGGGGTCTCTCCCACCTGTCTTGGGGTCTCTCCCTCTCTTAGTGAGGTCTTTCCCCACTTTTGCTGGCGAGTCTCTCCCACCCTTCCTGTGGTCTTTTCCCACTTCCCGGGGTCTCTCCCACCCTTCCTGAGGTCCTTTCTCACTTTCTGGGGTCTCTCTCACCCTTCCTAAGGTCTCTCCCAGAGGCTGAGCTGTACCAAGGGTTCCCTTCCCCTGCACATCCCTTCCTGGGATGCCTCCCCACACAATCCACAAATCCCACGGGAAGCCCGAGGGAATTTCCTCACCACAGGAGCAGGAGCAGGAGCAGGAGCAGCACAGACACCACAGCACAGGGACACGGACATGCCAAGGGGGCACACGGGGATGGGACGGGAACACGCACATTCCAGAGCGGGCCCACTGCCCCTTCCCGGCCCCGGGAGCCCTGGGAATGCCGGGAGGGGCGGGATGGGGGGCAAGACAGGTGAGTAGCTATGGAATGGGAACATGCTCACTTACACAACTCGCCCACCCTCCGGAGGCCAGAGGCGGTTCTAGACAGAGCAGCGCGGACATGCAGATGGAGAGCAGGAAGAGAGGCAATGAGAGAGAATGTTGTTAGCGCCGGTCCGGGCAGCCCCACACGGGCAGGGGCGGGCGGATCTCGTCCCGAGGGTCCCGGGGCCAGGGGCGCCATGGGGGCACCGGTGTGGGCACTGCAGGGGCACTGGCATGGGTGCCATGGGGGCATCGGCGCGGGCACCATAGGGGCATTGGCGTGGGTACCATGGGGGCATCAGTGTGGGCACCATGGGGGCATTGGCACGGGCACCATGGGGGCATTGGTGTGGGCACCATGGGGGCATCAGTGTGGGCACTGCAGGGGCATTGGTGTGGGTACCATGGGGGCACTGGCATGGGCACCATGGAGACATCGCCGTGGGCGCCATGGGGGCACCGGCGTGGGCAACATGGGGGCATTGGCGTGGGTACCATGGGGGCATTGGCGTGGGCACCATGGGGGCATTGGTGTGGGCACCATGGGGGCATTGGTGTGGGTACCATGGGGCACTGGCGTGGGCACCATGGGGACATTGGCACTCCCCGTGCCAGGAATGGTGTCACCCTGGGGATGGGGAGACCCCTGGTGTGCCGAGGGGGGCTGGGAAGTGGGCCCAGTTGGAGTCGTGGGGTCAGGGAATGTCAGGATGGGCCCCACTGGTCGAGGTTATGTCCATATGGGAGATGGGGCAGTTGTAATTGCATGGATTCGACAGCCAAAGCCTGGAGGGTTGGACAGCGACAGAGCTGTTGGACGGGCTGGGAGGAGACAGGGAGAGAGGGAAGGGACAGGGCAGGGATTTGGGAAGGGCAAGGAAAGGAAGGAAACAACATATGCATGAGAAAAAATGCCCCACAGCAAGAACAAGACCGAGCAGCCGATACAATTCCCAACTTTTCCCATGTGCCCCCCTGTGATCAGTGACAGCATCAGCTACACCTAAAGGGCAGGGGGTGCTCCTGGGGCCCTGCAGTGGGTTGGTGCTTCCCAGAGGGGGTAACCACGGCTCCTCCATGTGGAAGTTGGATGGGATCCCTGCTGAGGGCTCTGCTGAGCAATCCCACCCCTCAGCTGTGCCATCAGGAGGGAGTGAGTGGCCTCTTCCCACCTGGATGGCACGGCCACCTCACCTGGGCAGGGATTCCCCACTCCTCTGCCCTCCTCTGCCAGTGCCAGGGGCTCCCAGGTTTGGCACATGGCTACAAATGCCACATGGTCCCTGGTTTGTTCCAAATTCCATCCCTTTTCCACGGGTGGCACAGGGAGGAAAGGCTGGAGCTGTGCTGGGAGCGTGGACACCTCAGTCAGGTGGGGTTTGTGGGTGGGAGCAGCACCAGGAGCTGCTGTCAGAGCAGCCTCAGGGGAGAGATTTGGGAGGATTTGAGAGGAACCCGTGGTTATTCCCTGGGGAACGTGTCCCGCCGTGTCCTGGTGACCACCTGGAGCAGTGACGGAGAAGAGCAAAAGGAGCTGCAGGTGCTGTGGCTGCTTCCCCTTCATGCTTCCCCACCCAAGAGGGTCTTGGCCTCCAGCTGTGGTTGGTCTGGAGCAGTCTGGGGATGCGGATTCAGCCACGGGCTCTGTCCTGCCTGTGCTCACTCACTGAGCAGGGACAATTGGGAACAACCCCAGGGTCAGGAATATTCACTACAGGGAGGTGTGGCAGGGTCAGAGCTGCTGAAGTCTTAACTGTCTCTTATGTCCTTCTCCGGTATCCTCTCAGCAGGAAAAGGCAATTTAAGGCTGGAATCCATATGAGAATTTCCATCTCCTCGTGTGCTGCCCTTGGGACACCCCAAGCCAATCCCTTCCTAGGGGGAGATCCCTTAGAGCTGCTCCGAGGCAGCACATGGAGCTCCCTCCTCCCTCCTCTGCCTCCTGCTTGAACCCAAACTGGAACGGTCCCTCGGGATTTCTCCATGGAGAGGAACAGCTCTTTTCCTGTGATTTCCACCTCTGCCCATCACCACCCTGAAGGAGCAGGTAACAAATCCCTGTGTGGTGGGACCATCCCAAGTCAGACTCACCCACCACCAACCCTTTGGGCTTTCCCTCACTGAGGCCCCTTTGGCACTGATGGCACCCAGAGCTCCTCTCACAGAGACCCAGACAGCCCTCTCTGCTCTTCCCAGATCTCCCAAGCCCTGGAGAAGCCCGACGCAGAGTCCCATTGGCTCTTGCAGGGATGAGGGTGAGTGGTTAGTGATGGCAGTGACAGGATGGGTGAAGCCAGCGGAGCTGTGACACGGACACGTGCTGAGACCCGGAGCCCCTGTCTCCTTGTAGGCAAAACACAGGAACATCCAATCCCCTTCCTGGATCCGGTGGCAGGAGGGTCTGGGTGGGTGGCAGCTCGGGATCCCCTGGGATCACGGGCTAGAGGTGCCCCCTCAATCACAGCCCCCCAGAACTCCAGCTTTTCCACTGCCCAACCTCCAGCAGCTCATCCCTGTGCTCCCCAGGGCCCTGCTGATGGCAAAGCTCCCCATCCTCAGCATGACATCCTTGGAGAACGCTGGGAAAATGCCATGGCAACCCAGAGGGAAGAACAGCAGCTCCCTGAGTGAGCTCCTGCCCCCCTGAGCCCCGCTGCGGTGGTCCCACCACCATATCCATGTCCATGTCCTCCCTGCACAAACCTCCTCCCATGGGAAGAGGAATCCATGGAGCCACGGATGTTTTTAGGCACCTATGGAGGTGGATTGAGCATCTCCAAGCTCGGCTGCAGCAGGAAGCGGGATGGAGCTGTGCCAAGGCTGCCCACCACCTCTTCCAAAATCTGCCCACCTCCTCCTCCCAAACCTGCCCATCTCCTCCTCCCAAACCTGCCCATCTCCTCCTCCCAAACCTGCCCATCTCCTTCCTAAACCTGCCCACCTCCTTCCTAAACCTGCCTACCTCCTCCTCAAACTTGCCCATCTCCTTCCTAAACCTGCCCACCTTCTCCTCAGACTTGCCCACCTCTTCCCAAACCTGCCCATCTCCTTCTCAAACTTGGTCATGTCCTATCCAAACCTCCCCACTTCCTTCCCAATCCTGGCCACCTCCTCAAATGGGGCCAACACCTACCCAGACTTGACCACCTCCTGAGACCTGGCCACCTCCTCTCCAAACCTGAGCACCTTCTGAGACCTGGCCCCCTCCTCTCCAAACCTGACCCCCTCCTCTCCAAACCTGGCCACCTCCTCTCCAAACCTGAGCACCTTCTGAGACCTGGCCCCCTCCTCTCCAAACCTGACCCCCTCCTCTCCAAACCTGGCCACCTCCTCTCCAAACCTGAGCACCTTCTGAGACCTGGCCCCCTCCTCTCCAAACCTGACCCCCTCCTCTCCAAACCTGGCCACCTTCTCTCCAACCACAGCCACCCCCTCTCCAAACCTGGCCACCTCCTCTCCAATCACAGCCACCTCCTCCCCAAATGGGGCCACCTCCTCCCCAAATGGGGCCACCTCCTCCCCAGACGTGGCCATTCCCAACCTCACTGCCACACAAATAACTGCCCACACTCCCTCCCTCCCTCCCTGCCCTCAGTGACTCTAATCCCCCTTTCCATCCGCTCTCCACGGCCAATTCCCTCGACTTTTGGAGCAAAGCTCTGCTTCCCGCAGGAATTTGGCCACCAGGAAACCCACAAAGCCTACAAGGAAACAGGGGGTTGTATCTACAGCGGCTCAAAGCTTGTGCCAGGGGATGTTACACCAGTCCACCGAAACAGAATTAATTGAGGAGGTGAGAAAAAGAGGCAGCTTTACCCTGGGAACTAAATGCCCCAAGGGCTTATTTTTCTTCTGTCTCTCTCTCAGATCTGTAGAAATACAAAGCAAGTGGTGGGTTTGCAGAACAGCACCTGAAAACGCTCCGTTTGGCAGCTCAAATTCTGCTTCCCGTGACCCTTTTGGCGCGTTGGGCTGTCGTTAAAGACAAACAGACAAGCAAAGGAGCAAACACAGCCACGACCCCTCGGCAAAGCACCCCCTGCCCCGCTCGGGACCCCCGGCACGCTCGGGATGCTCCCGCCGGGAGCTGCAGGGCTGCGGGAGCCGCCCATGCCCCGCACCGCGCAGGGCGAGGCGGGACGGGCACGGCCGGCCACAGCACGGGCCCCGCGGGCCGGGAATGTCACCGGGCACACGGAGCGGGGAGACCCCCGGCCCGGGACTCAGCGGGTCCCCAATCACACGCACACACCTCTGTCGTCAGCGTCAGCTTTATTGGGGACACCGATGTCACACAGCGAACCCGCGGCACTGCGGGCTCCTCGCGCGGCACCCCGGGATCGGCTCCCACTGACCGGGATCGGCTCCCACTGCCCGGGATCCGCTCCCACTGCCCGGGATCGGCTCCCACTGC
>VWZG01001221.1:0-27560 GCA_013396735.1 Grallaria varia
TGCTGTCTCAGCAGGAAGCCATTCTATTTTTAGTTTTTTACTATTTAGATTAATGACATAAGCTCAGATAGTTTGGATACCTTCTGCTAAACTGTGACCTGAACTATATGCTGCACAGCAATTTTGAAATATGGAAAAAGGGGCCTGACATTTTTTTCTTTAATTCTTTGTAATTTGAAGTTTGAATATTAACCCAAATTATCCACATATGCAAGAAAGAATGGCAATTTTACTGATGTAAATTTTTCTAGAATTTTTCTATAATGTTATATCTTCAGATAAGCCTGTTTAAAGGTGATAACATGATAAAGATAATACAGGGAAGGCAATAGTCCATTTGAAAGTCTTGAATGTGAAATGTCTTGACCCTGTATAGACGCAAAGAAAGGTGTAGATAGATATAGACAGGGATGTTACAGAGAAGGATGTAAAATCTGCTTCCAAAATTATTCTTTCAAATAAGAAAATAAAATGTTCTCCAAGGTGTTTATCTGTAACAGCATTATGTGTAGTTAGAATTCCACATCATCAAATTTATGAACAGACACATTCTTTGTTTAATTTCTTCTAATGGCCTATATCTTCTTCTGTTCCCTTTCATTGTAGGCATCTAAAAACAAGACTGAGAAAATGTCAACTTTCATAATTATTTTTTAGCATTCAAATAAGAATAAAATAACATATCCACAGAAACTCTTGGAACCTGCAGATTTCCACAGACGTCCAGTGTTCTACTTTGTAAAACCCCTCAAAAAAAAACAGGAAGAACTTATAAATGAAGAAAAAAAAAAAAAAAAGCTTCCTCAGCTTCGCTGTATCCTTTCCTTTTTCCACTCAGAGAAGTGTTAGTTTTCACACAAACCACACAAATATAATTTTCTCCATACAGATAAAAGGCAATATAATTTATTTTAGTGACTCATGAAATCCAAAGGTTGTGCCTTACTACTTTCTTTCCACAACATGACTGCACATTGGATATATAGAAAATGTACAGTCTTTACTTTTTTATCATATCTTCTACTTCATAAACCGATTCCTGCTTTTTCTGGGTTGACTTTTATATGAGAAGCTGTAACTCTGAACAATTTTTTCCCACCATACTTTTTCATCTGGAATTATCCTGGCTGTTCTTTTTCCAGGAGGCCCCTCAGATCTGGATCCCTCGTGATGGTTTCTATTAGCTGCTTTGAAAATTACTGTCAGATTTCTCTTCACATTGCAAGCAACAGGAGGAGCTATGCAGCTTCAGATAGAAGAACACCATTTTTATATAATGATTCACAAGAAGGGAGGAAAAAATAGCAAAACTTTAATGATTTATCCTATAAAATTGATTAGGAGAGAAACAGGGAAAAAACCCAAACAACCTAACTCCAGACACTAAGAAGCATAAGAACTACCACCATGGCAAAAGACATAATTGCTGAGGAGAGAGAAGATAATCACACACATACAAAATTTTGTCTTTCAAATGGCACTAGAAGAAGTAATTAGTCATGGCAGCATTTATATATACTTCCTCAGTGTATAAGTATCATACAGCTTTTTTCTTTAACTGCAGCAGATATATTTAATAGACATCTAGTACTAACAGTTGGTGTTTAATTTTGGTCATTAGTTTTTCCCAAAGAGAAACTTGTCCTGTTGACTGAAAGACAGAGATTTTTATTATCCAAATGTGTTATAAGAACCTATATGGGCAATCTCTGGATTATTTAAAACTGCAAGGTGCTGTTCTGAGTGGTTCCCTTGAAAGAGTACAAGGTCACATTTGGGAAAATTAAGAGGAGTTTATCTGAGGGAGTAGAGTAGACCTTCAGCTTCTGAAGAGAATTCCGTTTAGTGGAGAATAACACACAGGAGAAAGAAATTAAATATTAACTCTAGACTTCCGGAGTAAATTTTCAGAGACTGACCCACTCACAGCCTAGAGTAACAAGGCCACTGGAGAAATATATTCTTGTTTAAAAAAATGCACAGCAGAATGCAATAAGATCATCCAATTTCCTATACTGTTCCACTTTAACCACAGCAATTTTCCCTGCATTTTATGCACAATAGTCAGGAAACATTAAGGAAATCACTTGTTCAGATTACACATTAGCTTTCCAAGGCAAACTTTCACTAGCAAAACATATATTACATATAGTATGCTTATAGTGAGAGTTTTAATTATATAAGATCTTTTTAAATCTCCCGAATGTATTTAATGATTTTTCCCATTTACTATTAAAAAAAAAAGTCACACTAATTTTTTTTTTTTAAATTATTTTCAAGTGTATCCCATGGAAAACAGATTTCAACAATAATCAAGTGCCATTCTCAAAATGAAAATATTCCTTATAGTACCAAAGCACCTTAGTTTCAATGTCTTTGGGGAGATTTTTCTGTGTTTCAATTTCAGCTTATTTAACTTTACGTACATATCCAATATTCTTAGACCTGGCACTCATCATGTTAGCCAGCTAAGACTGGCTAGCACATCACTACTCATTCCAAAATAATTTGAAATTGAAAGCTTTTTTCATCTTTCTTCTCCTGTGCACTGACTCACCTTCCACCTTTACAAGAGATATGTTATTATCTTGTTCAGTCGACTTGACTGCATCAGCTCTGACAGGAAGATAAAGTTTCCAGTACCGTAGTAGATGTCATTCTCAAGAAATTTTGTCTGAAAGGAACATAAATATGAATTATTTCTTAAAACCTTCTACCATAGTGAAAAGACTTTTCAGGAACTGAAGATATTTTTGTCCAAGTTTGAGGAAAGGCATTAAATTTCCAATGTGATTTTAATCAATGAAGAATTATAGTGAACAATGTTAACAGACATACAACTCCCATACACAACAGGATGATAATAAAGATGAGAATAAGAGAGTTTTGCACAATAAATGTAGTGTAAAATGAAGGCCATCTACAAGCTAAAGGCAGAGTGGACATTATCCCCTCTGCATGACTAATACACTCACTTGTCTACTCCTGCTCTAATAATTGGAATCACTGGTAAATGTTGTAACAGCGAATTTAATTTAAAAAAAAAATCCTGTACCTTACAGAAAGTTTTAGATCAGTTGGTGCCTCTGTGAGCTGCTTTTATCAGGTTTTCTCTATCCTGAAACAATTAACAGTTCAATTTAATGTGTAGCGTGCAGGATATTATGTCTTCTGTGACTTGCATTATAGAAAGCAATATTCAAAGTATATCATATGCTGATTGAAGAGGGTTTTAGTAGCCAGTTTTGGTAGAAATGTATTTTGAAGACCAATAAGCATATATTATACTCATATGGACATTGTGTTGCTAAGGCAGATCATCCTGGTTCAAGGAAACGTACCCAATGCATAGACTTCCCACAATCACTCTCATACAACTATTTTTCTGATTCAATATTTTTCTTTTTTTTTTTTACTTCTTTTCTTTTTTTTTTTCCCCCACATAAAAGTAAAGTCTTCTCTGTTAGTGATAAGCACTGGGTTTTACTTTCAGCTCTCTGTGACCGCAGCAGCTTGACATAAATTAGAACTGACCTCCATGTGTTCCAGTGGGATAGCTATGAACTGGAATGTGCAAAGACATACTTTGAAACCATCTACATTAAAATTGCTGTGACTGCATTGTCTGTAACTCGGATAGAGCTAAGGTTTTAATTCCTTGGTCTTATTTTCAGGGACATGGAAGGGGGAAAGGCAAGGGAGACAGGTACTTCCTATATAGATTAATTCTCTTTTTGTATACATTGTTCTATAAAATGTAAGTGAAGACAACATTTTCATGTTTGACTAAGTAGTTACCACACATACTTAAAAATGAGCCCATCCTACCTGATACTCATAAAAAAAACATAATCAAGAGGAAAAACCCAATAGTTTAACAAGACAAATAGAAGATGCAATTGTGACACTAAGAACTGAGAGGTAGAAATGTTGAATCATAAAACCCATATAGTTCTGGCAATAATCTAGTAAGATATAATGAAAACCTACAATTCAGGTTACTTGGACTTGAGATTTCCCTTTGGTGGGTCTGTCTGAGCGCCAGACCACCCCATCACCACGTGGCTGCAGTCCGTCTGGATGCTCAATTCAACCCAGCTGTGGACAACAGGCTATCACATCATCAGACTATGAAGCCAGATCCCTGAACACCTTCACAGCTCATTTTTAGCAGGACTCCCTGCACATATGGGTTCCCTACTGCTGTCTGGTGGCATAGAGCCTGAAAATGCACAGACATGCTCTAAGAAATTAATAGTTTTCTGGGTTTTTCCGCTTTGGATTACTATTTCACCATCTGAGGTTAAGAGAAAGAATTGAAAAGTAAAAATCTTAGCTAACTTTAGATAGAAATTAGGTAATAAAATTATAGATAACAAAGACAAGAATATGCCTTGTGTTTTTTTAAAGAGATATAACAATATAAAGATTAATTAAAATATACATTTAACAACTGTACTGCCAAGATCACATATTTTAAAATTTTTTTGGAATTTTTCTTTTTTAGTGAAAATCCTGAGAGTTCTGTTGTCAGTGCCCACATGCTCAGGGTGCTTTTCATATTCCAGCCATGTCTTTCCTTCCCCTCTCATCCACACTGACACATGCATGCCCTGCTTAACGTCATATGAATTGACTTCCAGTTAATCACTCAAAATTAGATGCTACACCAGAAGAGGTTCAGATTGGACATCAGGAAGAATTTCTTCACTGAAAGTGTCACCAAGCATTGGAACAGACTTCTCAGGGAAGTGGAGGGGTCACCATCCCTGGAAGTGTTCAAGAAACAACTGGACTTTAAACTTTGTGCAATGGTTTAGTTGACGACAGTGGTGTTAGCTCAAAGGTTGGACTTGATGACCCTGGAGGCCTTGTCACACCTTAATAATTCTTTGGTTTTATACAATAAGAATTAGATAGGAAGCAGACAGTAAGATACCTCTTAAAGAATGCCTTAATGAAATCTAAAGTCAGAATTTTTATGCTGTAAATGTTTTCAGAACTGGATTGACTTTTTCTATTTATGGTAAAATACCATGACTCTATCATCAAACAATAAAATAATGAATTTTATTATTTTAATTTTTTTTTCTTATTGTTGGAGCTCTAGGTAGGGAAACAATATCTTAATTATCCTCTGGTGCCCCCCACCACCTTGCCCCAAATGGTTTTGATTACGGTCAGCGAGAAACTTGTAAAGACCTTTCTTTGTAAAGGAAACTCAATAATTGCATTTTTAAATTAATGTGCATAGTATTCTAAGTGTCGTTCACATTTCTTTATCCCTCTCAGTAAGTGAACTGATTCATGTGTTGAATTAATGAATGGAATGTCTTGAGTCATTGTATCATTAATAATGATCAAAAATAAGAATTTAAAAAACAAAACAGCACCACACCAAACAAACTGTATTTCTTTTAGGTAACATCTGCAGTGCTTTGTTTTTCATGTACATATAGTTAAGAATAAAGGAATGTGATTTGACTCTGTCTCCCTCTGGAGAAAGTATTATAGCTATAAAGCAACTTCTATAGCAGGAACACCTAGCTCTGCCTAATGCAATGTTTGAAGTTTCTGTTGAATAACGTCATTCAGCTTTTGCCAAAATGCATAATCCTGAAGTAGCAGTTAGAGTGATGACCTCTGCCCCTTTCTCATTAACACATTTCAAGAGTTTTCTGTGTAGTGTGTACAATGTAATTGACATTAATACTTTTACTACTACTGTAAGACATTTGATTTTTTTGTATTGTAATCAGCAAAATAGTGTCTTTCAAAATGTAAATGGCTCTGGAAACAGTTAGCACAGCTAGCATTAGATGTGCCTTCTTTTCCTAATGGATATTTTGCCTTATGCTAACATTCTATGCTGATTCTTGTTGCAATGGAAAAGGAAATGTCCAAATCACATCCAAGCAATGATTCATGCAATTTTTGAATAAAGTGAATTTTCAACTTTATATTGAACAATTTGCTCTAGAATCCTATTAACTAAAGAAAGAGCAGGAAAAATTCTTAGTTTTTAAGTGGCTAAGATAGGTGAGATAAAGCTTGCCATTGTATTCTGTTGTAAGTGAATGGTTTAGGATCACTCAAAGAATCAGCGTCAAAGGTATTAAGCAAAATTATCTCCAATAAGAATTCATAAAATCACAATAATATAATATTTACTCTTTAACAAAATATTAAAAAGCAAGATTCACAACATATTCATATCTTCCTCCGGGCTTCCTGTCTCAGGAAAGCCCATAACTTAGTAAAGTTCCATACTAGCCAGTCATCTAAACCATTCAGAACATAGTATAGATTTTCAACAGCAGGCTACATCTGTTGCTAGTTGAAATATTAAACAAGGAATCCAACAGGTTAGGTTTTGAGGCTTTTTTTTTTTAGGTCTCCCTATCCAATACATTAGGAGCAGCCTACATTGAAAATTAACAAGAAAATTTACCTAATTTATAGAGCTAGAATTAACTACTTTGGTCTCATAATGGTTCAATTAAAAAAATCAAGCACAGATTATCAAAAAAATTCATTTTTATGATGCTAAACTTTCAGATAATTCTTAGGGTAATTCTGGTTTTTGGTTAATTCGTAGTATTTCAGCAAATGCTAATTAAACAATTTTAATCACAAAGTTATTCCACTTCAGATTTTTGAAACATTTATAAGAGATTGCCATTTTTTTTTTCATTGAACCAACCAGCATAATCAAAGCTAACACATGAAATCACTCCATCTTAATTTCAAATATTTAATCAGAATAATGTGTGTCTTGGGGAAAACAGATGCACTCCTATCTGTAGAAAGTGTCTTCAAATCTATGAAAAACGCATTAGACTAAAAACAGTAAGTGCTGCATACAAAATAGAAAACTTCCTATGAATTTTATTGTTGCAACACTTATAAATTTTGTATGCATTTAACCAGATCCAGTTCCTCAATCTGTGAAACTTTATGTGGTAGTAGTATCCATAAACATTTGATATATTGATACCATATCTGTGCAAGGTATCAACCCCTCCCTAAACTAGGTGCTTTCTTTTCCTTATAGAAAAATTATTATTGTTCCCACATTTTATTAATATCACTAGTACTGTCTCCTAGGTAAAAGATTAATTACTTGGCGGTGATTCATAGGAATGGAGCTGCAAGTAAATTACCTATGTGGCATGTCAAGCTCTTCTTTTGTTATGTCAAGACATATTGCTATTTAAGAGTGGAAACAAAGAAGTATTCATTTTCCTGTAAATTGCCATGCTCACACCTTGGGAATAAAACCAATAACCCAATCAACAGAAGATTATTAATTTACAACAAATGTTTTTTGTCATCAACAAGCTTCATCTTTAATACCTTCTTCACTTCAGTGCTCATTAATTATATTTAGGTCAGCAATACTTGTGCTAGCCTTTCACAACAGAAAGTATTATTTTCTGTTTCAAGTGGATGGGGAAAGGAATAAATCTGCAACTAATTAAACCAAAATAATAAATACTGTTTATGAAGAAGATTATGCATTTTCTTGCAATTTTTTTGCAATTACATTCTACACAGCAGTGTCCATGAAAGTAAATACAGGTAAAGGAAGTTTGCAATCTTGTAATTAAGGAGTTTAATCACTTCTCATGTATCAAAGGAACAAATTATTGGGGGGATGGAGTTGGGTTTTGGTGTGGGTTTTTTTTGTTGTTGTTGTTGTTGTTTGGGTGGCTTTTTTTGTTTGCTTGGTTTGGTTTGGTTTTTTGGTGTTTTTTTGAGGGAGAGAGGAATTTGGGGATCGTTTGTGGGGGGTTTTCCCACTGCAGGAGTGGGAAATTTAATATTTTTCATTGTGCATGAATAACCTGTCCTGATATTCCTACCACGTATTTACAAATGTTAAAATATTGAAAACATGCATGTATAAAATGACTAACAGAATCACAGTATTATTTGAATCACCTCATCTGTGGTCACAGCTGACCCATTATATCAATTTAGTAAATCTGAGTATTGAGCTAAATTGATTATTATTTAAGGCAGACTATCATTACATAAAATCTTGTGCACTTTTATATGTGATAGAATGCTTTTCATAAAAACTTTTCCTATCTCTGTATAAATATCTCTCTAAATATATCTTCAATGTCAATAAGCTTATTCTATAAACTGTTTTTTCTTGTAATCATAGGACCTTATCATCCTCTCTTTTATGGCAGAAGCACTGCACTCCTCCATTTTTTACATGACATATTATTATAGTTCCCTTACAGCAAATGTAGTTTTGCTGATTTGAAAATTTGAAGTTATTCGTTACTTGCAAATGACTGCTACCTTACAGTTTCCCTCCTTTTTTCTTCTTTTTTTTTGTTTATTTGGTTTTTTTTTTGTTTGTTTGTTTGTTTTTTGGTTGGTTGATTTTGAATTTATTTTTGTTGTTGTTGTTGATTTGGTTTTGTTTACTGGTCTGATTATTAGTGGGGAGGGAGACTACAAGGCAAAAGGGTTTGGGGTTCAGTTTAAATTTCAGTTTTCAGTTTAAATATTTGATTTTTTTTTAATATGGCCTTTTGCAAGAGTCACAAACAGCAGATACTTTTTTTTTTTTTTAGAATGTACCTTCATTGCATACACTTTAAACTTAATTTCTTCACAGTGTTGCCTTTATTAACAACTTGGAAACCAAACTAAAAGCAGGTGTAATCTTCCTTCATGGCCCATCTCTCTTCATTGCACTTGCCCACCTTCTTCTTAGTTTTGAAAGAAATGCTTCATCCTTCTGAAACCTTTGAATTAGTAACATATAACAGGTGTCAGAAGACATTATCTGGCTCATTTAAAAATAATTCAAGCATAGAACCATCAAATCATTTAGCTTGGACAACAACTTTTATATCTGGAGAGCAAAGGAATAAAAAGAATAAGTGGGATATGACAATAATGGGTGATGTTTTCGATTTTAATTATCCAACTACTAAAGGATCGTATATTGCTTCTGTGTTTCAATATTTGCACTTGTAGGTTTTGCCCCAATATCATACTACCAGCTTTTACTGGCATGAGAAGTTCAATAATGGTTGAAAGACAAGGTTTTTTTCTCTATGGTATTTTTCTTTGAAGACTTCAGTAATTACAGAATGGAATGTCTTTGATGCAGCCATGTAGAAATCAGCTAAATGTATCTGCAACTCTAAAACAGTAGCTGTTCTTTTTGTCAATGCTAAAAGAAAGAGGAAGAAAAACAAACACACTTCACTGACTTTTTTTTCCTTATCTGACTTCATAAACTGACCTTTTAAAAATGCATGATAAAGACTAATTGTCCTGTAGCAAGAGACTATGAGCTTGGGAGAGGGTTTGAATGTCTGAATTGAAGGGATTGGAAGAGCATGTGTTTTAGTTATTAACAGTTGTTAACTGTACATGCCAAGGCTAAACGCAATGCAGTTAAGAGATGCTTGTATTTAACCGATTTCAGCACTCAGCTGGATCATAAGACATCCGCTTATTACATAAATAACAGAATCCTTCACATGGGACAGATAAAGAATTAGCTATAGCTTCAAAAATGATGTTGTATACTCTTAATAGGTTTCAAATTTCTAAAATTTAAAAAATATTATCAGTGACAGCCATCAAAGAAAGGAAAAAAAATATACAAGGACTAATTGGTTTGAATGGATTTATATGATCACGTAATTTTAATAACCTCTAAAATTCTAAAACTCATTCTGGTTCTACAAGGTACTTAGAAACCTTTACAGTTATGTGCAAAAATAGTTTTTCTGATGTTAATTCATAAACCTGTATTGTGTAGAGTGGGAAACAAGAGGCAAAGTACCCCAATGTGGCAGTGAACAAACAATATCAGAAATGGAAAAAGTCTTGTGAGAAATGGGCTGGTGAAGAGGGAAGAAAAGCTAACCTGAATACCTTAAAAACTGAAACTGTTACTATTGTTTAAAATGGAGTTTCTGTGTTTTTTCCCTGAGTCACTGCTTTCTTCTTCCCCAAATCCCTTGAAAAAGTCCTTATCTCCCGCTGAGACTGAAAAAATGTGTCCTTGATAGAAGTTTGTGTAAGTTTCCTATTGGTCCTTAGTTAACCCTTTCCTATTGGTTGTTATTCCAAGTTTTCTATTGGATCTTCTAGGATCTATCAAGAAGTTATAAATACCTCTGCCCATGTAATAAACTCTCTCTCTGCTCCCTCTCTGGTGGTCTCTGCGTGTCTCTCTGTGGGGCACCCCGGAGGCTGCTTGGAAGGGGACAACGGGGGTGCAAATCCCCCCTATGTAAAGGAGGGTCAGCCTCCCGTGATTGGGATGTGAACACACAGAAATCAACTGTCGCACCCCAAGACAAAAAATTCATCACATCTAGTTTGTGGGAAAAGCAGAAAGGCATTACTTCTGTATATAAATATTTCACAAAGAAGTATGTGAACAACTAGCTCCTTAAATCCATACAAATCGAACTCAGAGTTCAAATCTGTAAGTACATTCAGGAACTTCACATACCCTATTTAGAGATAGAAATTTGGCTAAGCTATTTCTAAGTCTGATTTGCAACCACTGTTGGCAATGAGAAATGCATTATTTTAGTAAAGCAAATTGATCAGTCACTTTTGACTGATTAAAATTTAAAAAATAATATTCAAGAGACAGCATGGTGTGCAAGTCCCTACCATGAGAGTAAGAGCAAAAGACAAGTTAAAAAAAAAAAAATAAAATTAAAAAACTTAAAACTAAAAAACTTAAAATTAAAAAACTTAAAATTAAAAAACTTAAGTTTAAAAAGACCAAAAAAATTAAAAAGTCTCTTTGTACACAGGAACAGATATTCAGTACAAAGATTTTCAACATGAAAGGAAAAAAATAAAAAAATATAATATATCCATGCGTACTACTTCAAGTATGTTTCCAAAATTGTATTACCCTTCTTTATTTTTTTCCCATGCTTTTTGTATACTATGATTTTCATATGTATTCAGATGTGTGTTGTGGTAGTTACCAAGCCAAAGCTTAAGTTTTGCTTCAGGGAGCTTAAAACCTCTCCTTGATCACAACTATGCCATGAATTTAAGATTTCCTAGGTCTTTATGTGGGAATCTCTGGGTGGAGAAATTCAAGATGTAATGCTTTATTATTCCTGTGGAAAATGCAAGGCCAGATTAGACAGACTTAAGGCAATTCCTTCCCATTCAGAAAACATTCTATTAGCTAGTTCTGTCACTGTACAAACCCTCAGAAAGCACAAACCTCTGTCACACACTGACAGACAATATAATTTTCCCTGCTGCGAGAAACTAAAATATCCAGGCTTTTAAGTGTAGATTTTTCACTGCCTCTGATGCCTGAATCTGAGGAATCTGCTGCATTCCACTATTGTATCTTTCAGTTTGAAATCATGGGACTCCATGGTTGTATCAGCAAGCAATGACTTATCTAATAACCAGAAAGAAACTGCACTTTTGATAAAGCTCAAATTTGGTTTGGAAATTAAAAAAAAAACCAAACACTTCTGTGGTCAGTGATGTCAATGAAGACTTATAAAACAGACACAGCTGTTATTTATTCTCAAAATAATGCAGCCTCTTGAAGAAAGAATTTTAATATTTACCATTTGGATTTCAGGTGGGTTTTTCCGCAGAGTACAGGAATTTCCTCAACTGTGTCAGAATTTTTTAAGTCAAAGAATATTAACCCAAATTGTGATGAAATTGTTTACATGGTGATAATTCAAGGAAAACCTTTTGAAGCACTATTAGTTATGACAATAGAGTGCCATAAAAAAGAGGTGTTTGCAGAAAGAAAACAAAAAAGTTGAATTACCTTTCAAAAATATTACTAACCATATATCTGCTAGAACTTTCAAATTGCATGTATTTAATTTTTTCCCTTCATTTTCAACAATTTTTACCATATTAAGTGCTTATTTTCTTATGCTTTCACCAATAACTCTTGTTGACAGTCTTTCCGCATAATCACAATGACAGCATAGGTTGTTTCATAGAACAGGATTCTCCTTGACATTCACTAATCATGGAAACAATTTTTTGTGTGTGTGTGTTTTCTTACCTAAGAGAGAAACATACTATTTTGGGCTCATATTTTAATGAAAAATATTTTGGAAAAATTGTGAACACGTGAATGATTGTGATGTTGATGGAGAACTCTTACAAATGTATTCAGGCTGAAGGTGCTGGATACATTTTTATTTGTGTATTATAAGCCAATGATTTTTATAGTATTGGCAAAGGAGTTGAAATTGTCCTTTCTTACTGATATATGTTTTGGTATACTGTGTACTGCAACACCATCCAAAGACTTTGAAGCTACTAAGCAAGGAAACTCAAAGAAATTATTAAAAGGAGGTATTATATGGCTCATCCAGCTGCTTTTCAGAGAAAGAGATAGGTGATTTTAACCTCCACTCTGTCTACAATATAGATAATAGAATCATAGAATGGCCTGGGTTGGAAGGGACCTTAAATAAAATGATCAACATAATCACCTGACTTCAGCCTATATTTTCTAAATACAAGGTGAGTCATAAATGATTTATGGTATAGAGGACTGCAGAGAACCTGGAAGAGGTTTGAAGAGCCTTGCTTTCCCTCACAATTCTTAATCTTTAGATGGCAACAATTAGGTGAGGTAAATTGCAGTGTATTCAAATAACCTAGTAATTAAGATAACATTTGCAGTACAGTTATGCTCAGTATTCTTCTGGGACTTATTACAAACAAAATAAAAAAGACAACTTGAGAGAGAATTTTTGAAAAAAAAAAAAAATGTTGTTTAGTAGGATATATACCCAGTATTTTTTAGATACTGTCAGTGGCCATCATCTAACCTCTGATCTTTTTACCAAAATGTTAGATATGTCTTCTATATAAAGTTAGGCAGTTGGTCATTTTGAGCTCTCATGGTAACTGATGGAAAGAAAGGTATTTCCAGAAGGTGATTTTCCCCAATGATATAGTAACTACCACAGCATTGCTCCTTGGTGGAATGTTTGTTGACATTGAAACTTTAAAAGCATGAATGCCACCTTAGATAACTCTAGACAAGACAATAAGTCAAGAAGAAAGACACTTTCAGCAGGCAAAATAGCTATGGCTGCTTATACATCAGGTGGAAGAAATAAATCCACAGAGTAAATAATAAATGATATAATATTATAAAAAAATTGGTGGGAAAAGAAAGCAAACAAAGCAGAGAAAACTTCAACTATACTACTAGCAGCAAGCAGATAAACAGGAGAAGTGATTTATAGATAATTTAAGAAGCTGTGGTGGTTTGACCCCATCAGGCGACTCAGCCTTATGTAGTTATTTGCTCACTGTTTCCCAATGGAATGGAGAGAGAAAAGGAGAATTGTGAAAATCCATGGGTTGAGATAAAGACATCTGTGTACACCACCAAAACAAAAGAAGGAATTAATTTACCACTTCCTGTGGGCTGACAGGTGTTCAGCCATCTCCCAGAAAGCCAGGCTACATCGCGTCTAATGGTCCATGACACCATACGATGTGGAATATCCCTTTGGTCTACTAGAGACAGGTGTCCTGGCTGTGTTCCTTCCCAATTCCTTGTGAACTCCCAGCCTGCCCACTGGTAGAGCAGTGTGAGAAGCAGAAAAGGTCTTGTCTCTGTGCAAGTATTGTTCAGATGAAAAACATCAGTGTGTTGTCAACACTGTCTTCATCACAAGAAGAAGACATTGCCTCATACAAGCAACTATGAAGAAAATTTGCTCTGTCCCAGCCAAACCCAGTACAGAAGAGTAAATGCCAATCCTGATGGTGAACATAAGAAGTTAATGTTGTGAAGATTGAAAGNGAAAGCCAGGCTACATCGCGTCTAATGGTCCATGACACCATACGATGTGGAATATCCCTTTGGTCTACTAGAGACAGGTGTCCTGGCTGTGTTCCTTCCCAATTCCTTGTGAACTCCCAGCCTGCCCACTGGTAGAGCAGTGTGAGAAGCAGAAAAGGTCTTGTCTCTGTGCAAGTATTGTTCAGATGAAAAACATCAGTGTGTTGTCAACACTGTCTTCATCACAAGAAGAAGACATTGCCTCATACAAGCAACTATGAAGAAAATTTGCTCTGTCCCAGCCAAACCCAGTACAGAAGAGTAAATGCCAATCCTGATGGTGAACATAAGAAGTTAATGTTGTGAAGATTGAAAGCAACAAAGAGTTGTTTGGTCAGGAATTATTGATAAGAGGGCAAAAAGTAAATTCTTTTGTCTAATTGAAAAAAAAAAAAAAANAAAAAAAAAAAAAAAAAAAAAAAAAAAAAGTTGAATCTACAACTGTAATAATGTTCTGTTCTCTCTCCCTATTCCATATTCTGAGTCAACAATATTGCATCAGTAAAGTGTTGTGAACAAACTTTTTCTTTTTACAAAGGTGACCCTTAAAGCTACAGATGAGTGCAACTTAATGCAGTATCAGGGCTGTGAATTGAACAGTGCCTATAAACAAGAGGCAGGTCTATGATGTGTTGAATGTTCTTTCCACAAACACCAGTCTCTGAAGGATATAAAGCAAAGTCAAAGCTGCCTTAAAGCATCAGGTGAGTGTTTTGCCACCTGAGGGGCTCAGAACCTTTGTGAATCAGATCAATAAAGATTTGATGATTCAGGAGGACACTTTAACCCCCTAAAAATACCATTATTTTAGCAGCAACTCTCAGAGGAAAGCTGGGGAAAGAAACAAAAATGTTGCGGTCAGCTTCTGCATAATCAAGTTGTCTACTAAATAAAACTAAGACCTTCCCTTTGTCCTACAGCTCTGTCATATTTTTTTCTCCCAAAAACACTACAAAGAAAATCAATAACATATCAAGAACACAGTGATACCTGGCAGTTTAATTTCAGAAAGTCTGCAGATCAATAGCTGTAGAAAGTCTTACAGTTCTTCAGAATATAAGTGCAGTAACTAATGCTGGGGACTGTGTCAGTAAGCGTGTGTGTGTCTGTGTCTGTGTCTGAGAGAAATTGAGATTTACATTCACTACTGGGACTTTCTGCAACATTGTATTTCAGTCACTACCTTTACTGTTCCTTTGTGAAAAGGTTTTAGACCTGGATGCTTTTCATTTCTTTAACTTAAATAGTTATTTGATTTAAACAGCTACAGAAGCAACTTCAATTGTTCTACAATTTAAATTGCAATAGAATTTATATTGAGATGATGATTCAAAAGGTTTTAACTCAGTCGTATGTTTGCCACAGGTTTATAAACAAGATTTATGCTTGAGATTGTATTATTCCTAATTAATGAAGGACATAATCAGTTATTTTTAAAGTGAAAGATAAGTTGTTTGTTGTGTTTTTTTTTTTTAAAAAGTATTTCTTGGTGTAATTTCAAACTCACATGACTTCAACAGAAAAGATTATATTTTCAAGTTCTAATTAACAAATTCTCATATTTATTTTTATCATCTGAACCAAACCAATCTACATTCAAACTCTGTTATTATAAAGAATTATGCATGTAAATATTTAACTATAAATGCAAAACAGAAAAGTCCTGATACACCAAACGCATCTTCCCCAAATATTTGGCTGACCACAGGAGCAGCCTATTTTTTGGTCTATAAAAAGTATGGGTAATTATATACAGACCACTCCACAAAGCTTTATAAAATAATGATGCTGGATTCATTGACTGACAGATAAATGTGATCCAAAAATGAATCTAAAATCTATAGGTAAAACATAAAATAAATTTAAGAAAAGGTCCAGTACCAAAATTCCAAGCCTGATTCAAATGTTTCATTCATGGAGAATCATGAGAAACAAATACAAATGATTAAACCAGTGTAACAAGTCAGAGAAGCCAATCCTGCACTAACATAACAGGGAACCCATAAGCACCTTAGTGGTCCATTTATTGGCATACAGTGTGATTGGGAAGGAGACACTTTATCTTAGCCCATTTAAATATTGGGGTTTCAAAGAATGATATGTACTCTATTTTGGGTTTAAAAATTAACACCTTAGACTATATATATATGTATATATATATATTGGCTTGGATTTTTTTCAGCTTACTTCATTTATCTACTACATAGTTAATGGAAAGGAGAGTAGATGAATGAGAAAATGTCCTTATAAATGTATTTATATCTTCCCATTGACTAGACAAGAAGGGTAGACAGCCAGGTAAGAACAGCTAATGAACTGAAACCCACTTTTTCTGCCGTAGTCTCATGTTCATAACAAAACAAATAAAGAAATTCCAAACAGAAAAATTTGCTGAGCAAAATGCAACCTCATACACTTTTATATCTTCCTGAATTAAAGGGATAAAGACCAGGAATACTATTATGAGCTCTATTGTTGCCTCTAATTTTTTGCTTGGATCTCTTTTTTCTGTGCTCCATTAATAGGATAGTAACGCTAAACTCCAAATAGAAGGCCAATGGAAAATTTAAAAATTATTTCTGTTTGTTTAAAAAGGTTTCTTTCTGGAAGTGGAAAAATGTATATCATCTGGCCTTGATTTCAGCAATACATCCTCCTTCTTACCTTGGAGGTCTTCAAAGGAAATTCTGCAAAGCTGCCTCAATCTGAGTAAAAGAAATCATAACACTCTAGATTTCACAGACACCTCACCACCTGGTTAACCTTGAAAAGATAAGAAATCTCTCTGACTTTAAAGTGTCAGCTTATTACTTCATGGTTAAGCATTTGTCTAGACAGAGTTGTAATAACCTTCAAGAAGTACCTAATATCCTTATAATTTGTCTGGAGAAATCACAGTCAGGTTCAAGCATTCTTGGCACCAGGAGTAGGTGTGAGCTATGAGCACAATATTTTCTGAATAAGTATGTGTAAACTGATTCACTAGGAGAAAATAGATTTGGTCACAAGTAGTTTCATGTAACTGCTTCTTCTTTCATTTCCTTTCGTTTCCTAAGGACAGGTCTGCTTACTGTACTACGCACTGTTAAAAAGCTTTTCAGCCCTGCAATGAGTATCTCACTTGACTTTCCATACAAAGAGACACTCTAACCCGTGAGTCTAACCAGGTAAAGGAAAATCTTCAAAGACACTGGAGCTGTGCTGTCCTCTTCAATAAACTGTGCTGATTCATACCAACTGAGTGTTTGGATCAAAATCTCATTTAACAGCAAGTGCTTCCTCCAGTACCACCCACTAAGACATTCAAATGTCTCACTGATCCACCTACAGAAGAATATTTTCCTAAAATCCCACCACTGCTTTCAATGTTAAGAATGATAATGGGTATAGCAGCCAGTGTTTAAGTCCCTCCATTTAAAATCCAGTCTCTATGATGAGAAAACAAACAAACAAAACAAACAAAAATAACCCGCCTTGAATTCAGTTCACTTCACACAATAGTATTATTTTATATGGAACACATTATATAGCTGTAACACTGACCTGATACAGGCATGCACAAAAAAAATTAAAAAAATAAAAAATTGTGAATTGTTTCCAGTAACAATGAAGTTATAAATTGTAAATTTGTAGTCAATTGTACATCAGCCAATACTTATGCTCATTTATGTATCAACATTTCATTATATATAAAGCCTCAGGTTTGCTGCTCATACTGCCATCCAATTATGTAATTCATTTCTGACCATCCCCACATTAAGCACTTACATGTAAAATTCTGGTTTAAATCAGTTGACTGTAAGGAACTCCAAAAATATACTTTATTAGCTAATTAATTCTGTCACTATTCTACTCTCAAAATTTAGCATGCTGGGAAATAAAATGGATTAGGAAAGATGAGCGTTACAACTGCAGAGGAACATGGAAGTATCATGTGGGAAAAAACCTGAATCAACACAGATAAACAACAGAATGGAAGAGCAAAAACATTGTTGGATTACAAACTGGAAGAAACCAAATACCAAAGGAAAAAAGACTAAGAAAGCTTGAACATACAGAATATACTGAAGGAGTGCAAGCCTATCTTTCGTTGAACAATGGATTCCTGTCCTGCTTAAAGAAAGAGGGAGGGGAGGAAGGAACAAAATAAAGGCACTGAGAATTTTTTGACCATGACGTGAAGTACTCAGAGTGTTTGTTATGGTATCATAGTTAAATGAAAGGTTTGTTTTAAAAAAAGGAATCATTCAAAATTATGTAATTATAAGTACATGTCAATATTTAAGCTGAATTATTCAATTTCTGTCTACTCTCTGACATTCAGCACCTTAAGCTCTAACACAGGTTGCACCATAGAAAAATCCACCAATACAGCTGCATCAAAAGATGTTTTCTTAATTGTACTTCTCAAGTAATATGCAAATATCGCATATCTTACTTTAACCACAAAATCTAGATGTTTCTGTATACTAAAAACATATATTTCTGTGTGTATTACGGACTATTGAAAACAATTTTCATATAAGACATTTAATTCTTATTTTTTAAAATACAATTCAGTTTTTTAATGATGTTTAATAATATAGACATAGAAGACTGGCTGTGCATAATTGCAGAGTCTAGGAACAAGATTATAATGCCAGATGATGTAATTCACTAATTTGTTTCTAAATTCATTCTGTCTGGACTTGACAACTACAACACACCACAATGCAATGCAGTTTATCACAAGGAGAGAAAGGAGTAGATATTTCTTGTCTCAGTGACATGGAAGGAGAAGTACCATGTGATACCTACTTAGTCAAACCACAAAATCACAGAATGGATTGGAAGAGACCACTCAAGGTCATCTGGTTCAGCCATTCTTCTTAGCAGCTTTTAAAATATCTCCAGAGAAGATTCCACAGCCTCACTGGACATCCTGTTCCAGTGCTCAGCAACCCCCAGAGCAAAAAATTTCTTCCTCATGTTCAGGTTCCATGGCTAAGAATTCCCATTCCCCTCCCTTTTTCTCCAGCAGATAAAAACATCTATATTAGCTAATACGCACCTCCGCAGACAGACAGCTGTGAGTACTTCTGCACAGCATTTTCTTTTTCCAGTTAGACTGATCTTACTCTCACTGTGTTCAAGGAGCAGGCACATGTAAATCAGATCCATGCAAGAAGGTTGGCAAATGCACACTATACAGAGCCCTGCTAGTAACAACAGAGATAGGAAAGAGGCTGGGCATAGGAGCTTGGGACCAGTGAAACCTTAGTGCAACCAGACAAATTCTAGTTCGAAAATTAATTTAGTAAAATCAGCTAGGAAAAACCTTGCTAGTTCCTTTTGCAAGTCTACAATGTCGTTTACTACAGTTGTGCCCTTTCAGCACAACCCAGCTCACTCAGTACTTCAGAAAAAAAAAAAAAAATAGACTCATAGAATCATTAAGTTTGGGAAAGACCTCTAAGATCACCAAATCCAACCGTTAAGCTAGCACCACTTTGTTCATCATCATGGCTGGGCTTCGCGAACGAAGATTTGGGAAGGGCTCTACCCACGCTTGCTGCAAGCGCGCTGATGGCTAAAGAGGCTGATGCAAGATAGGCAAGTCCGGTTGCAAAAGGCACAGCAGAAAGTCTCTATAGGCGGTGTTGGTGAGGCACGGTTCTTTCTGTGTTGTCTTTTCTCCTCCAGACTGATTCTGCGTGCATTCTCAAAGGAATCAGCAGCGTTATGGATGGTGTGTCTCCATACCTCCCGACTGGAGGCCAGAGTGGACCATCTAAACTAAACCATACCCCTAAGTGTCACATCTGCACACCTTTAGAACACTTTCATGGATGGTGTTTCCACCACTTTCCTGTGCAGCCTGTTTAAATTACTTGACAAGCCAATCTAATCCTGCCCAGATGAAACTTGAGGTCATTTCCTCTTGTCCTATCACTTTTTTTTTCTGTGACTTATATACACAAGGAAAAATTGTAATCATGCAGAGTAGTGCATCTCAGTAAGCCAGTGCATTAGGACTGCATAGGTGGAAAAAGTCTATTTGACCAAGCAGTACTCAAATTGCAGGTTGTGATAAAGGAGTAGAAGACAAAAAGAAAACAAACAAAAGTGACACAATAGCAATCACTCATCACCTTCCATATATGTCCCAGTGCCCAGCCAGTTCCCAAGAAAAAGAGGTCTAACCTGAGCCCCATTTTCTTACACACCCCAAACTATTCACTGAGAATGAGAAACAGAGAAGGGCTTGGTGCTGTTTCACAATAACTAAAATATTGATATGCTATCAACATGGATTTTGTCACAAATCTAAGACAACATGATAGAAACTGCTATGAGACTCAATGCCAGTCAGATCCAAAAACATGTCTTTGACTCTTAAAGCTCTGAAATATTTCTGAAAAATGTCCTTCATTATTATGGGGAGCTGTTAAAAATAATGTTAAATTAAAAGAAAAATGGCAGTTATCCTTACAATTAGTCATTTGATTCTTCCTGGCAAAAGAAACCAGCAAGAGAAATACCAATAACTTTCAATTAGAAGTCGTGCCACACTGCCTTCCTAATTATAGCTACAATTTCATAGTCTTAAGGTACATACAGAGACTATTAAAAACTCTAGTGAGTACTGAAAGAGGTAACTGCTAAAGTATCTGTGGTAGCCTAGCCTGTAAGGAAAAATGAAAGAGAAAAAACAAGAGGGGAAAAAAAAAAAAAAAATAGAGAAAAAAAAGGTTTATGTAAGACTTCTGCATTGGTCTGTTTCTTTTTGGAATCTGAAATCAATAACTTGCCACGGTTTAATTTACTTCATTTTGTTCTTGTGGGCTGATGAAGGCAATTTTTGAAAGATGCTTCCATCATTTTAGAAGTTAGTTCATTAAACCATTTCAGTGGCAATCTGGGATGCATCTGATGCCTCATCTAAACAGATTTTTAAAAATTCAAGGAATGATTTTAATAGGCACCTATAGACATTCATAAATTGAATTCAGTTACAGATATTTAATACCTATTTATTAACTGGTTTACAGCACTCAGAAGTGTGCTAAGCACTTCAGAGGAAACACAACAAACTATTCTTTTCCAGGATGTAAGCACTGAACATAAAAAGCAGCTTCCAGTTAAAATTCCCTTCCACCGCTCAACAGAGAGACTGGTTGCCAGCATTATGTAGTCACAGCTCCCTGCTGCCACACACAATAGAGAGGACAGAGGAATTGTTTAATCCAGAACAATTTCCCTAATCTCTGCATGTCTGCAGGGAATCGCCAGAGTATTAACCCTCTCTAAGCTTCAATAGGCTTAAATCAGCTATTTCTAAGATCAACAAAGAAACTTTTGGGTTTACTGTATTCCAAAAAGTTTAGATGATATGAAGCTGTATGTGAGGGTACACTTTCTCCATTTTTCTTTCTTTTGGCTTACTATTTAATTCTTACTCACTTTATATTTTTTTCTTCTTCCTTCTGATACTTATATTATTTTAAATGTCATTCCTAACTATCATCGTTTCATTTCTCCCTCTGTGGAAATGCCTCTTGTATTTGTTTCTTTCTTTCTTCTCGTACTGTCTTGCTAAACACCTTACTCTTATATTTCATACCAGATTTTCCACCTCATCCCTTCATATCCAGTCTTCTATGAAACAGCAAATTGTTTTCTGTACTTAATGTTTTCTCCATCTCCCAACTCAGACTAGGGTTTTTTTCCAGATAGTCTATATACTTACCTAAAGAAAACAATGTTTTTCACACCACTTGCCCAAAAATGTTCTTCTGCATAAAACTGTCTCATAGTTGGAAGGGGCTTAATTTCTCCCAAGCTGATCTGTTTCCACTGTGTTCCTTCTCTGTATGCACTTATGATGCGTACTCTATTTATCTCTCTTTTCTTATCCATTTTTATTTGCTGAGGTCTTATTTTTCTTCTTCCTGATCCTTGCTTTTTCTCATGGAATCTTATTTCTTCTTGCTATTACTCCTATTTTAGCTGTCCTCCCTGAGTTTTCTATTTGACTCTTAACAACAAAACAGTGAGTTGTTTTTTGTTTTGTTTTGTTTTCTGTTGTTGGGCTTTGCTGGTTACATTTTGGGTTTTGCTGTTGGATTTTGAGAGGTTTTGTTTCTTTTCTTTAAGTTATTGCTCCTCCACACAGTCCTTCTCTAGTTAATGGTTCTTGCCATAATTCAGTGTCTTCCCTATACCATGTCTTTTTCCTACCCACCCCCTCTCATTACAATGCAAAGCTGGTTCAGAGAAGTTAGCACTTTTGCTGGCAATGGATCCTGAAACAGTTGTTGCTAGACTTTTCTCATGCTATGTATCACCCGCAGACACCTCCATGACATATTCCTCTGTGTAAACGCTTCCTTTTCAACTTATTTTTTAGCTGTTCTTTTCTTTATTAAAAGACCAATTTCAACATTGTTCTGGTTTTTACAAATGTGACTAGGAGAAAGACAACATGAGAAGAACAAACACAGCAATGGAGACAATTATTTAGGGACAAAGTAGTTCATCATTTTAAGTACATTTATGTAAACCTTTTTTTTGAATAAGCAATAGAACTCCATAAAGGTAAGGGTTAAAACAATTCTGATGTATGAGAAAAATAAAAACAAAAAAATTGTAAGCTATGTTTTACCAGGTGGTGGTTAAAGTATGAGCAATTATCAATTTTATATACTTGCTATGTATTCATTTATGTTCTCTGATATGCAAAGATAGAGCAAGTTTTTGACGGTATTAGTGAAGATTGTGCCTTTTAGGCTATGGAAAGATGCTAGTATTTTGCAACTGACTGTCTGAGTTAATGTTTCACAAGAGGGAAAAAAAAAAAAGATAATGAAATATGGAGAGAAAAAGTGGAGACCAATAGTCAGTCATTGCTCATGATAATTACTGTCATCCATCTCAAAAACCCCAGTTTTTTTTTCTGCTTCCACATTTTGCATTCATTGCTGCATTCCCACAAGTCCCCAAGCAATTCAGGATTCAAAACTGTGCACCTTCAACACTAAGTAATTTGTTTCACTTTGCATAATAATCACTTTTAGTTTAATAGCTTTTGATATCCCATTTGTGCATTTTCATTAAAGAATAGTACTTGTCTTTAAAATATCATGAAAATATAGAGCTGGCAATCAGGAGATGAAACTACTGATGCTAATGAATGAATTATTTTTAAGCACGTTTCCAACACCATATGCATACACAGCAATGAGCCATAGGAACAGAGTGATTATATAAGTAGCTATTCTTCATCTGTATTGCAACAAAAGGAGCCACTCTGAAGGTCATGACTGTGGTCATTGACTATAGACTGGGGAATAACCTAATACTGGCATTCGAATATCTTTTAATAGGTAAGTATTCCTTGCACACATTTTTCCCTAGGCTACCAACATATATTAAAAAAAAAATAATAATTACTACAAAAAACAAAACTACCTAAGTAAAGAATAAAGACGGAATGTCTCCTCCCTAGAATAATGTTAGCTACACAATGCCTGCTGATGCATTGGCATCTCCTACTAGCCAAGAGACCCTCTACGGTATCAGTCTTTACTTTTCGCCTGTGTGATGAGAAAAAATAAAGAATGCACTGGAAAGTGATGTTTGCTGTCTAAAACCACATGAAAACATAAGGCTAATGTTGAATAGCGTTATTTATTATATTTTAGATGTGCAGTTAAAGAATGGGTTGAAGAACGTTGAAAAATGTATATTTGGTAGTCAGTTACTCACAGACCAGGTTTCCCACATATTTAACTTCAACATTTAAAAAAATAACTTTTTTTAAAAAATTTGCATTATGAAAGTGGTAGTTGAGTATGCTGTGGTTGCCAAAACATAAAAATTCTCATCTGATTGTCAAATCAGTTAACCTCTCAAAAATAATTTTTTTAATACAAAAATAAACTTTCTCAAAATTCAAAATCAAACTGTAAACTTGACAAAACATTGTGTTCTCTAGTGAGAATATCACAAAATCACAGAATCACAGATTATGTTGAGCTGGAAAGGATCCACAAGGATCATCAAGTGCAACCCTTAGCCCTGTACCCATCCCCAAGAATCACACCATGTGCCTGAGAGTATCATTCAAATGTTTTTTGAACTCTGTCAGGCTTGGTGCTGTGACCACTGCCCTGGGGAGGCTGTGCCAGTGCCCAAACACCCTCTGGGTGAAGAACCTCTTTCTGATATCCAACCTAAACCTCCTCTGACACAGCTTCAGGCCATTGCCTTGGGTTCTGTCACTGGTCACCACAGAGAAGAGATCAGTGCCTGTCTCTCCTTTTCCCCTCACAAGGAAGTTGTAACTGCAGTGAGGTCTCCCCTCAGCCTCCTCTTCTCCAGGATGTACAGACCAAGTGACCTCAGCCATTCCTCATACGGCTTCCTCTTGAGGCCCTTCACCATCTTCATTGCTCTCCTTTGGACACTCTCTAAAAGCCTAATATCTTTCTAAAAGTGCATCTCCCAAAACTGTGCACAATATTCAAGTGAGGCCGCCCCAGTGCAGAGCAGAGCGGGACAATCCCCTCCCTCAGCTGGCTAGTGATGCTGTGCCTGATGCCCCCCAGGACACGGTTGGCCCTCCTGGCTGCCAGGGCACTGCTGACTCAGATTCAACTTGCCATTGACCAGGACCCCCCTTTCCCTGATATTGCTTTCCAGCACCTCATTCCCCATTCTGTCCAAACATCCAGTATTGCCCCATCCCAGGTGCAGAATCTGGCACTTCCCCTTGATGAACTTCATGCGGTTTGCGATTGCCTGGTGTTAAACCCTGGTCCCAAAACTTACAGCTTTACTGGGTGTTCATCTACATTTCAGGCTTCAAGAGATTTTGCTCACATGAACCCTTGTAAAGCCAAGTACTTTTAGTACCTTGAGCCCTTTAGTACCTTGAGTTAATGTCTGGAGAATAAGTACACATTTTTCTCTAAGAGATTTCTTTGAATTTAGTAAGAAATTAGGCATTTTGGCAAAAATAATTTTGCAGAGATAAACATGTTACTTCACAAAATCATTGTGACATATTATCAGGACTAACAAGCATTGTTATGGTAAGAAACTTTTGTTACACCCAGCAAACACAAATTCCATACAACTTAAGTTAGGTACCCGTAACTTACAGAAAATAAGTGTCTAAGTTACCCACAAAAGAAAGGAAAGAATAAGGGAAGAGATATTAAGAGAAAAAAAAGAGGAAAGAGAGGAAAAGAGGAGGAAAAACCATAGTTACCACTTTGAAGGTCACATGTTGACTTCTTAAAAGAGAACAAGCCAAGGTCTACAATGGTTTGATAAACGAGACTTTCCTCTCATGAAGCCGTGCTGACTGAGACCAATGACTGCATTGGTTTTCAGGTGTTTTTCAATATGAGAGGTATGGCCCAGCCCTGGAGACAGGCAGCCCAGATATGTAAGAAAAGATGGCTTTTTTACAAAGCTCATTAGAAAGATCATTGCAAACTGGGAGGCCGTTTTGTTAATGAATAGAAAGACAGAAGAATGAAGTAAATGGAAAAACACTGTTTATCTGTGTTGGATAACATATTGCTATTACCAATACTACAAGGAAACTTATTTCTGCTATCAGTCCTAATGGAAATAATCAGGAAAAATCTTGAGAGTGAATAAAAATTAGGTTAGGGTTTCATTTCACTCTGATTCACCTTGCCAATTATGAAGTTCAATACGTGAAGAAAGGCTACCTGTACACAAGACTCATTAGATGATTAATTGCTTTTTATCTTCTATGGTAAGAGGAAAAATTAGCATGTTTCAGAGGAAAACCCCACCAAAAAATCACCAGTGCTGTTTTTCAGAAACTTTTCATAATTATAACAGCATTGAAAGATTGCTTGTTCCATTTATTTATTTTAAGTGTATGCATATTTCGCCTGTATAGTGAGTTTCCACTGACAGTTAATGACTAAATTACTTTTTGCATTGCCTAATAAAACATAATGATAATATTCCTTCACTGATAACAATGGCCATCTAAAGAGCAGTGATGGGAAAAGTGTTTAAGGAAGTCACTAAAAGTCTTACTACCCCTATCAATGCCTAAGTGATTTATGCAACAAACTTACATTAATGCTAACCTGAGTTTTGCATATAAATCCTCTGTTCATCAGTGGGAAAACAGACCTCAAAGTGTTTGAGTTAATTAATCTCTTGCCTGTTCCTTTCACTAAGGAAATAATCTAAATAATGCATAGGGATGGGGTATTAGGTATCTTTCTACAGTTACAACATGATTAATTACAATGGCTAAGCCCCTAAACATTAAGTTGAATACTAATTTGGTGGCAGAATCTCAAACTGGGAAAGTGCAAAGAACACATATTTTCTATCAGTTTTAATGCCACAGGATTGAAAGAGAATGACAGAACTTTGGCTGCTACTTTTGGATACCATTTGCATAGATTAAGATCCCTCAATTGCATATGTACTTTTTAAAGGAAAAAGAGTATTTTAGATCCTTATTGTTCAATATGATACACAGACCTGGGCTTTACAATGTTTCTAAAACATGACTGTCCACCAGGAAATGTTTCATATGTCTATGTTTGCCTATAATTGCAAATCTGTTCATGGAATGGAAAGGGCAATGGTCAGGATAGCTATATTACTACTTTATTAAAAGATATAATTATTCAGGATTCAAGTATCATATGACCATCTGATGGCATAGATAATGTTTATACAAATGTTGCCATGACAAGCTGATGAATTAATATGCATTGATGTAAATTATCATTCATTTTCAGTTGATAGTAAGGCTTACATAAGAATACTACAACAATGCCTAAATGACAAAACAACCAATTGTCTTTAATTTCCATTCCCATGAATGTTCAGCACCAATGGCTAACTGAAATATGCATTGTGCATAGATTATGGAGCGCTCCAGGTAGTTTTGGACACAATTTGCTGTGTATATGTGTGCCGCATAGAGTTGTAATTAAATTGATGAGTTGAAGTTTTCATATCAGGAAAAGCAAACAATAAACTGTTAGAGAAGACTGGTAAAAAGGCAATGGTTGTTAGAGGATATTAACAAAAAAAGCAACAACCCAAAATACACACACACAAAAAAAATCCCACAGCACAAACAACAAACAAAAAAACCCACAAAAAACAACCAAGCAATCCCATAGAAACAGTAACTGCCATATCAATCAGCCTGCTGCACACATGCCAATTCCATTTGCAGCAGATCTGTTACATGCTACACTGGTCCCAGGCCAAGTTCAACAAAGGGTTTGGGTGATGTCCTACAAGTGCCCCCATCAACACCCCCTTCTCAGGCCTGACTGGGATCGCTGGACATTTCTGATGCATGACAGAGCTGCCTGTATCACTTACCTGTAGTGTCTGCTGCTGGAAGGTGACAAATACAAAAACTACGCAGCTCCAGGGCTCACAGTGACACTTCATAAAGTGAAGCAGAGTGATGGCTGTTTTCTCAAATCTGTATGATAAATCCCAAAATCTCTAGCACTCCTGTTGCAAGCCCATTGATATCCATTTGTCACCAGAGGCCTGTGAGTATCCAATATAGAGAATCAAATAAAGTTATCATATAAACTGTCATATAAAGAGATATAGAAAACTTGGAATGTGTTGTGTTTATTTTTCTGCAACTTGTTCTTTGCTGTGTTATCCTAAAAAA
>VWZG01001227.1:5784-23947 GCA_013396735.1 Grallaria varia
AGTGGTCTTTTAAGACCATCTTTGCTCAGTCTATGTACCCGGCCCGGGAGTAGGTCAGGATCACCAGCAATTAAAAAAACATCCAGAGGCAATCTCATTCATCCCCACAGGGCAGTGGGCATAATTACGACTACTAAGGTAGAAATTGTAAAAATACTATTATTGAATAGTATACATTACAAATATATAAAATATATTATATATTGCTGTTATAATAATATATATTACTAATATATACTATATTAAAATAATCATATAATAATACTGAGAAAAGATGGAGAAATACATGTGCAGAAAGGTCTGCATAGAAGTAACATCTTTTTATTCTACTTAAATTGCTGGTGCTGGCTCATAGAGTGGCATAACATTTTCCCTTTCAGTTGACTGCTATGGTCTTTTTATTTAAGGCTTCAACATATTTTGGCTTTTCTGTTTGGAAGTACTGAACTAAAACATCTGGGGATGATACAGAAGGGAGTGTTCCATACAATGGTACCATATGCCTTAGCAAGCTACCAAGTGTTGTTAGTGTTCTAACTTGAAATGTTTACTTAGCTTAAACCCTAAAAGTGCTAAGTTTTGGTGTATGTGAATTAACTATACATGACATAATATAAAATTACCAGGAAGATCCTATTGAATATGTTGAGAGCTATGAAAGCTCATTCTTTTAATTCACACTGGACTGAAAACTGGTATATTTTTGCTTTTCTCAATATTTTAAAGACTGTGCTTAATAGCAAGATGTACTTTTGTGAGGATTTAAATACCGGTCTCCTCTGCAAGAACTGCTGAACTTCACTATTCGAGGTGGCAACAATTTTTACTGTCTTTTTTTATCATAACAGCATCACACTTAAAGAATGGTGCTAATAATGTCACGGTAACAGGTTCAATCCCTGCAAGGGCCATTCACTTAAGAGTTGGACTTGATGATCCTTGTGCGCCCCTTCCTGCTCAGAATATTCTGTGATTCTATGAACGCTGCTTGTGCAAAGCATGCGGGACACACAGTTTTTGTACAGCCACCCCTGAAACGAGTCAGAATAGTTCGAGCCAACGAAGAGACTACTCGTGAAGAATCGCAACATTCCAGTTTACATTCACTGCAGGAGAGCAGCAGGACGGGCAGATACCGGCGGGCAGGGCTGGGGCGATGCGCTCCCTGCGGGCCCGGGCGGGGCGGGTTCGCCGAGGGTTGCGGGGCCAGGCGGGTCTCCCCGCGATGCGTGGCGATGCGTGGCGCTGCCGACATCGGCGGGTCCCNAAACAAACTGCCTAAAGAAGGAGCGGAGGGGGACGAAGAAGGAAAAAAATAGAAAAAAAAATCAAATTAAAAAAAATAAAAAGAGGGAGAAGAAGGAAAACGGGAGTTGTGGAAGCAGGAAAAGGGGGCGAAGAACAGAAACCGCAGGGGGACGCGGGCTGCGGGCTGCGCGGGGATGGTGCGCCCCGGCGGGCTGTGCCCGCTGCTGCTGGTGCTGGTGCAGGGCTCCCTCCTCTTGCCGGCCACAGCCTGCCCGCTCCGCAGAAAGGTAAGCGCTGCCGGGGTGCGCGGGGGGAGCGGGCCCGTCCTGGCCGCGGCTCTGCCCCTCTCAGGTGGGCTCGGGCGGCGGAGCTCGGGAGCGGCACCGCGGCGGGACGGAGGGCGGTGGATTCCCGGCGCGGTGCGCCAGGTGGGACGCCCACCGCCTGAGTGCTGACGGAAGAGCGTGACGGAGGAGGAAGATCTCGGGGTGAAGGCCAAGAGGACCTTTTGCCTGTGCCAAGTTGGACGAGCTGCGCTGTTCGCCACAGAATGGACTGACCCGGAGTGACTTGCTGCCAGCATCCCTCCCAGGGGTACCCTCTAGCCCTACTGCCGAATGTCGAGGTCCTGGAGTAGGTTTGCACTAGCAAAAGGCCGTGTCTCGGGTGTGAAAACGTGGTTACAAGTTGTTAGGTTTTGTTCATCTTCTAAGCTCGTCGGCCTGACTGCAGTAACGAGAGCATCATGGGCTGACCTAGGTCCGGTAGGTGATAAGCGCAGCTGAGAATCTCTGCTGCTGGTGAGGGGGATATGGCCAATGTGAAGCTTGTGAACAGGGTGTCTGTCAACTTCATGAAAAATCAGACAGTGAGAAAAAGCCGTTCTCAATGAAGCTTGTGAGATAAAAGTACCAAAAATCATGTGAGAAAAACCTTCTTGAATTTACTTTGTGTTAACAGACCGTCTGTGCTGTCTGTTGATATCTGCTTGGACGTATGGTGTATCTGGGACACATGTACCACCAGTTGTGCTCATCCTTCTTCTCAGGCAGGGTTAACTCCTCCAGCACCGCTGTTAAGGCAACTGGAAGCCCTTAAAATTAAGTGCAGACCTGCTACACTGGTGAGGTGATGAAGCAACAACATATTTTTCAGGGTGGGTGTGAGAAAGTTTTGCAACTCTGAAGAAGGCCTGTTCTGTGATTTTACTCCTTGCTCTCACCTGCACATACACCTGTCCAGTTGAGCATGCCGGTTTCCCAGGATATCTTCTCCTAGGTGTTAGGGAATTACTGATTCAGCTGTATGCCAAGCTACATCTGCTTAACTGGGCGTGTCTGCCTGACGTTGAGTTAAACTAAGCTTAACCCTGTCTTGTGGGAAAGTGTCTTTACGATTTGCTTTTACCTGGAAACAGTTTGTCAACTGCATTTATAGGTGGCCAGATGTGACGCTGCCATAAAGCCAAGTCATGCATTTGGAGTGGGTGCCTCGTTCCCCTTGAGGGCATGAAGTGCAAAAACTTGTGAACTGCTAGGAAATGACTGCAAGGAGCTAGTGAAAACAAGGATGAATGGGACAGACAGCCTCAGAGAGTCTGAGCAGCAGAAGTCATACTTGTGGAAATTTCACAGATTTGGTGTTACATGCAGGGAGTTTTTCTCAGGAGCTGTTGACTGGACTTCTGCCAGTTACTAGCAAACTGGTGGTGTTAATGATATCTCATTATCTGATGATTACTTTGTCATTAAAATGTGAGACCACCTGTAGTTGTGGAATTGGCAGGCTGTTTCCTAGGGTCATTAGGACAGTGGTAGTAACCACACTGTCTAGGAATGGCAGCATCTGCCTTATTTACGAAGCTACTGAGTTTATGAATATTTACACCAACCCTTTAGGAAAAAATACGTTGTCTTATTCCTCCGTATTTTTTCTTGTTTGTTTGTTTTTATTTTAGTTCTTGTTGGGATTCCTTTTTTTAACCTCTCTAGATTAGAAATCTACCTGTCATTTTGTCAGGTTGCCTAAAGTTTCTGTAATGAAAAAAATATGTGCATTGGTGCCTGAAAGAGAGAAGCTGCTATTTAAAGGAATGATCATACAATAATTAAGAGGACTTTCTCATCGTCACTCCAAATAATAGTTAAAGCTACAACCAGTAATGTGCTCCATACTTTTTTTTTTATAAACAGGAAAAAAAAGAAAGACATTGAAAACAGTTAATCTAAAATAAAGTATGCTAGAATCTTTTTTACGTTATATGCCAGTTACTAAATAATGTGGTCTGGTAATGCTTTCTTTTTGCCTAATATTGGAGTGTATCAGAAAAATTGAAGCCAGAATTCAGGGATTAACAGTGGAATGCTGGCAGTTGTAGTTGGTTAGTATTCTATGATGTGTTGTTCCTGATAGAGGGCCAATGAGTTTATATGGCTACTTTCCTCCATATATGGACTTCAGCACAGCAAGTAAACTGTCTGTCTTCAATCTGTGGCTTTTTTAGTTAAAAAATTTATTTATATTTTTGATTTCTGGCAAATAGAGACCAAACGTGTTCTTTTAGTAGTTGTATCCAGTGCAGTGTTTATCCCTAAGTGAGTTCTGCCTAAAGTCTTAAGCTGAGTTTGGGTGTCGTTAATGCAGGTGGGCAAAAGTTCAAGACTATTAAAGTGTGCCTAGCATTTTTGTGTGCATTACCGTAGTTGCATGGCATCTTAACATGGTTAGTAAAATTACAGTCTTTGCTTCAATTAGGTATAAATGAACATGACAAGATACAACATCAGGATAGATAAGAGAGAGGGAGAAGGTCCTATAGGGAGGGTTATAGGGCTGTCTGCTGGGGTGAAATATTGCACGCCATGTGCTCTGGCTTCTGTAGAAAATGGAGAGGGGGTGGTGGTGGGTGGAGGTAGAGAATATTGTGTATTAAGAAACAGTGCAATTGGAAGGTGTGGCTGTGAGACCAAGCGGTGAGTATTAAGATTAGGGGTCCTGAAAGATACTGAAGCCACAGGGCGCACTTACCTGCACAATGAGTTACACACTTTGAGCTTTGAAATGTATGGTCTATATAGATAAGAAAGAAGATGAAAGAAAACAGAACTGATATTGAAGGAAGCAGACCAAGTGTAGGTTTTCCATGTCTGCAGTTCATATGCAGTTCCTCAGTCTGTGGACAGCAGTTTTCCTTTCCCTCTGAGCCTTCGTTTCCCATATCACCATGGCCTTCCATCTTTATTTTTTCTCTTCAGTTTTAAACTCCTGTGTACTTCTAGGTGTTTCGAGTACTGCCAGATGCATTCTTTGTTCTTCCTGCTGTTTTTCTGAATGTTTTACCATCATTTTACTCTTGATAGTACACAATTTGTCTCGATTTGAGCTAGTTTCTCTGTGAAAAAAACCTGAACACCACATTACACTTTATCGTATTCTCTTTGGTTCCACTCTTCCAGAAGAGTAATTACTGCCTCACCTGAGGTGATGCATGATGTCTGACAAACACGATAGTATTTGTGTATTTGAGGATTATAGTTTGCATGCTATGATGGATCTATAAATACTGCTGGAAAAACAAGTTGCTGGGGCTGGTTCAAATGAACAGATTCTGAAGCTTGGGGGTTTTTTTAACTCCTAGAAAAGGAACTGCCTGTGGGAAAAAACTGGATGTGCACCATGCTCTTCCAGAATTTCTGCAATGGCTGGCACCGTCCCCTTTATGTGTCACCATTGCACCTCACAGTGAGCAGTGGAGTTTGTCCCTTGTGCAGCCCTGGTTGAGAATGGCTTTCTGAGTCTTATGGTAGGGAGTGGATCCTCCAGGTCCCAGTGCATTCGCTGTGGCAGTGTCAGCTTGCACAGCTCCATTTCCTTCTCCCTCGTTCTCCTGCTGGCTGGGAAAAAGCCATTCTCTTTTTTTTTTTTTTTNTTATCTGGGCTGATACCCTGAATCAGTTTACAGCTGGCTGTTTTTCACCTGGACAGGTGAGGTAGGGGAGAAGGCACCATGCCACAGTGCTAAGCACTTAGAAATACCTTGATATGATGATGCTTCAGATCTTGGTGTGGCACCAAATTGTTTTCTCCTGTGGAACCACTGTTCTTTCCATTTGCTCGTAGTTTTTCCCATCATGAGTAATGCATGGAGTGCTATTTGTGAACTGAAGAGTGGAGACAGAAATACCCATCTTGATCTGTTTGTGAACCTTTTTGTTACACTGCTGAAACAGAGATTCTTCAAGCTGTACAGCCCAGGTCTCCTAAGCCTCCAGGAGCCACTTTGACTGTTGTAGTTTATGTTGGTTTTAAAGCACCCTTTTCTGTGTTAAAGAATCCTACTGCAAAGGAAAATTGGGTTGTAGACCCTTTTATCTACTGCATGCTCTCAGGCAAGTGAGGTGCTGCCAGTGATGGTGAGGTGCTTAACAAGCCTCACACTGTCCCTGTGCTATCTCACAGCCACCTAGAGCGCTGTTAACAGCTTCCCTTTTATGGTGTTGTGTGAGATTATATCCTTGCTTTTCCCTCTCTGAAGCTGCAGTGAAACACGCGAGAGCTCCAGAAGGTGGGCAGGAACAGTACAGCAAGGGAAGACAGATGTACTCAGGCACCCCAAGGACTTTGTCCCATCCTCTCTTGCACAGAGCAGTAGCAGTCTGTTTGCAGGGGTCTGTCATGGACAAGGAACAGTACTGGGACTCCAGTCTCAGCCTTCTGAAGAAAAAGGAGATGCCAAAGGAGTGTGAGGTGTTAGCATGTCCTGAGCAGCCTATTGGAGGGAGAGTGAGCTTTGGGAGCTCCCATTGTACCTTCCCTCAGTGATGATGCCAAGCTGCTGGTGCCCAGAAACCAACTCTGCTGGGTCCGGCGAAGTTTCCCATCAATGGTAGAAAACTGAGGGTTCTCTGTCCTCTCATGCTGGTTCCCAGCTAGTCTGAGAAGGGAGGTCTGAATGGTGCTTGGGGTGATTTCCCAAGTTCATGACTGCTGCTGTTAACATGGAAGTGGCAGCAAGACTGCCCAGCTGCTCTGCTTTGTAATGTCTTAATTGCGAGGACCGTGTGAAAATTTTTTTACGTCTCAGACTGCTTTTTTCTGCTTATGGTACAGACTCTTTAAAGGAAGGCTTTACCCTGTGCCCGATGGCCTGTGTGATTTCTTCAGTGGTACCACTAATAGCTAGTAGTATTACTCCTTTCAGTATCTGATTATGAAAGCGGGAGGGCTATGCAGAGCGAAAAAAGAGTGTAATGCTAAAACCGTTTCTAGCTAGGCTCTCTGCAGTACTCCAGAGCAGCATTGATGATCCCTGTTGAAGTCTAGTACCATTCACCTGGGCTTGAGCCTTCTGGCTGGGTTTATTGAGGAGCTGAAGTTTTAAGCTGAAGTGGCTGATGACCACTTGTTCCTTACAATTCCTTGCAGTTGTGGCTGTTCTTGTGTGCTCCCAGATACATGATCAGACATGTGTGAAGAGGAGGAGTGTTGACCTCCTAACCTCATGCCTGTTCCAGGTACCTCTTCTGTGTTTGTATTTGCAGTACATAGAAAGCAGCACTTCTGGTCCTTCCTTGTTGCTGGCTGACCACTACTTTCAGTTCCCTCCACAGTGGCATGTCCTTCCATTTTTCCTATCTTGGTTTTTTCCCTCCTGCTTTACTTAGCATATTCATCTTCCTGTATCCTTCCCGGGTCTGTGTCAGATTTGTATTCACCTGTTGCCCTGTATCTTCTTTACCACTTGGTGCTCCTTGTGTGTGTTCTCCCTTCTTCCCATGGTCTTCAGGGGAAGACCATGATCTGTAATGGTCTGTAATTCAAGTGTGTGTTCCAGGATTGTCCAATAGGATATAAAATTGTAGTATGGTGTTACTAGAATCCAAAGTATCCTTCAGACATGCTACGGAAGAGTCTGAAGAGCACTTTGGTATACATTTGGTGTGGACAGTGCTCTCAGACACATGGTATGCTTCTTGGGGCTATCCTGTGTAGCACCAGAAGCTGGACTTTGGTGAATCCCTTTCAACTCAGGATATTCTACGATTTTGTGAGGCATGCTGCTAAGCTGGACTGGTGGTAGCACTTTTGTGAAGTGCTGACTCATCTGTGGCCTGGGTTTGATGTGGAGAGCTGCTGGAGAAGACTGTGGGATGATCCATTGCAGAGCAGTCTTTAAGATTAACCTTTCTGACCCTGGGTCTTTAGTGTCAGAAATTTATAGGCAATGTGCTTCCAATAAATTCTTCCAGGCAGCCTGCTCTGCATTTGGCAGTCAGGTAGCACAGTTAGCCTCAGTGCTGAGGTTAGAGTTATCTGCTGGCTTAAGGCTGACCAGATGTTTTAGTGCATCTGGAAGGCTGTTCTTTTACTTAGACATGCAAAGGCTACCTCTTCCTGTCTGTGCAGACAGAAACTATTTGTGTCAATTGCTCCAGTAAGTATTGCTGCACCAGTGGAGGACATGCTGTGGGTGATGAAGGTTGTGCCTGGTGCTGTTGTAAAGTGAGTTGGAAGGATCCAAGCAGGATCCATTTTGTCCCATCTGCTCTTCTGTCCTGTGAGAACACCACAGCCCTGTACCGAGGCATTCCTGGTGATGCTGTGAGATACATTTTTCAGCAGAACAAATACAAGTCTGATTCTGACTTCCTGATGGCTTTGGTTTTGGAGAAATTTTAAAAACCAATTTAAAGAAAGAAGCTTTTTCCTCCGCTCTGTTTAAAATTGTGATGTACTGGAACCACAGGCCAAGTTTGGCCTGCAGAATTTTTCCCTTTATTTTCCAAGGTATTACATGCCCTTTTCTGTTTCTTAAGAGCTGGGTTGTGAAGGATCTTGACTGTGTGTCTGCCTGCCATGTGCTCCATCCCTGCAAAACTATTTCTACCTGCTCCAGCAAGTCTGCCTGCCAGCTGTGTTTTGTGTTACTCATTTTCTTGGTGTCTTGTGTCATGGTTTAACCCCAGCTGGCAACCAAGTACCATGCAGCCATGCACTGAGTCCCTTCTTCATGGGATAGGGGAGAGCACTGGAAAGGTAGAAGTGCGAAAACTCTTGGGTTGAGATAAAGATATTTTAATAGGTAAAGCAAAAGCCACACACACAAGCAAAGCAATTGAGGAACTCATTCACCACTTCCCAGAGGAGGGCAGGTATACGGCCTTCTCTGAGAAGGCTGGGCACTCTCACATGTAATAGTTACTTGGGAAGACAAACCCCATCACTCTGAGTGTCCCCATTTCCTTATTCTTCCCCTTGCTTTTGGTGCTGAGCATGATGCCATATGGTATGGAATATCACTTTGGTCAGATGGGATCAACTGTCCTGGCTGTATCCCCTCCCAATTTCCTGTGCACCCTTAGCAGCCACACCAGTAGAGTCTTATGACAGGTAGAAAAACCCTTGATGCTGTGTAAGCCCTGATTAACAGTAACAGAAGCATCTCTGTATTATCAACATTGTTTTCAGCCCAAATCTGAAACATAGCCTCATCCTAGACCCTGTAAAATAAATTAACTCTATCCCAACCCAAACCAGTACACTCAAAGTGGAAAGTTCTCCCAAGATGCTGCACTGTCACAACAGTTTCTTTGAAGAAGGGTACCTTGATGCGTGAGGTGAACGTGATAGAAACCCTGCTGTCCTGCTCTGCTTCAGCAAAATGATGCCAACTTTTGACTCAATAACAGGCAGAAGTTGGATAAGTGTCCTGCCTGGAGCATGGTTTGCTAGGGCTGTACTCTGCTGCTGGTTTTGATAGATACCTCACTTGGCTATTGGATGGTGTTACTGTTGAGAAGATCTGGTGTTACCTTTCAGAAGGAGAAAGTCACAGCCCATCTTCTTACGATTTTATTTAATGAAAATTGAATTTTGTCCTCAAGACCTGAGAAAAAGGATGGTCAAAGGGGAGACTCTGTGTGGCAAAGTCACTTTAGGAAAAGTCCATGCTGGCAAGCTGCTGAGCCAGGTGACCTGTTGGCTTGGCACCATGTTTTTCTTAAGCCTGGTGCTACAGTAGCCTGCTATAAATGTATGTACTTACTCATCTGTGTCTCCCTCTCTCCCAGCAAAATGAGCTGAACTCCTTTCTGTGGACCATCAAAAGAGAACCCCCATCTTATTTCTTTGGCACCATCCATGTCCCATACACGCGTGTCTGGGATTTCATCCCAGAGAACTCCAAGAAAGCCTTCCAGCAGAGCCACATCGTGTACTTTGAGCTGGACCTCACTGACCCCTACACCATCTCAGCTCTCACCAGCTGCCAACTTTTGCCACAAGGAGAGAACCTTCAGGATGTGCTGCCCCATGACATCTACAGCCGACTCAAGCGGCACCTGGATTATGTCAAGCTCATGATGCCATCCTGGATGACCCCAGACCAGCGGGGCAAAGGGCTGTATGCAGACTACCTCTTCAATGCCATTGCTGGCAACTGGGAGCGGAAGAGGCCAGTCTGGGTGATGCTGATGGTGAACTCTCTGACAGAGGTAGACATCAAGTCACGGGGCGTGCCTGTCCTGGATCTATACCTGGCCCAGGAAGCGGAGCGACTGCGGAAGCAAACAGGTGCTGTGGAGAAAGTAGAAGAGCAGTGCCACCCGCTTAATGGGTTGAACTTCTCCCAGGTGAGACAGTGGTGTGCAGGATGCCAGGCTGGCTGCTCAGGTGGATATTGAGGCAGCAAGAGCATGGGCTGGGACGTGGGATAAGTGCTTTCTATCCAGAGACTTGCTTGTTCCCTGGAGCCTTTGCCTTTTTCCTTAGGAGAGTTTGCTAGCATAGAAGTTGAGGCCAGATAGTAATTTCATTTAGGCCTGGTATTGGGAGACGCCTGTTCTCTTCCTTGGGCAGGCTCTACCCTCAGAGATCACTGGATCTTCGGATGTATGCTCTCTGACCCTGACTGGGCTGCCCCCTGCAGGAGCTCAGAAGAGGCTGGGGCTCAGTATTTGTAATAGCAAGTTAAAAAGAGAGGTGTAGTCTCTTGGGGAAAGCAGAGGTGCTGTGAGTAGTGCTGAGAAGTAAGTGCTGGTTATAAAAGTATCATAATGGATATCTTAATGCCCTCAGTTATAGGGGCTAATCCTCTACATTGGGAAAAGTATTGGTTTTTTTGGTTTGTTTAGGTTTTTTTCCCTTACTTTGAGACCAGGTGAGGCTCAGCACAGCCCAGCTTTCTGCAGGAAGCTTCACAAGCTAGTGCAGGCATTGGTGCAAGTGCTTTTGTATTTGCAAACCAGATGGAGTTCAGCATTGTTGTTCATGCAACAACTACTACACCAAGCTAGTAGAGTGACCTCTGTGTTGCCCATGTGTTGGATGGGGTGCTTCTCTCTGAATTATGTACTCCAGGAAGCAGTGTCTATCACTGTCTCTGCCTAGTGGGATCACAAGCAGGCAGGTCTCTGATGTGGGATGCCTTTGCTACAGGCTGGTGCTACTTTGGGGATGGGGAAGTGGCATTTGGTCATGGGGCTGGGGAGTTTCGACTGATGTCCGACACTTTCACCTGCATCCTGTCCTGTCCCTGACGCGGAGTTTCTCTTGCTGGAAGGGAAGGAGCAGAAGGGGAGGTGCAGCCCAGCAAGTGCAGGGACAGCAGTTCAGAGCAAATGTCTGAAGTGCTACTGCCCCAGCCAACACTGATGGGGAACCCCAGTGCAGGGAATAGCACAGCAGCACAGGCTGCATCACTTGTGCAGTCCTTAACTGCAGGCAGAACATCTGCACTTCTCTCTTCCCTTGTTTGGAGCTGGGCAGCCTCATTTACATCTCCAGTCTTTTGCTTAACACTGTTCTTTGAGTCCTTATGCTGTCTCTGTTTACTTGCAGCTAGCCTAGGAATGGTCTGGGAAGTTCCATCTCTTCCACCTCTTTCCTGGTTGAGGCTTTATTAACATTTTTTGCTCATGTTTTTCTGTTACTGACATAGGCTCTTTGGTTTAGCCATTATAGAAGTGGAGAGAGGGAGGGCAGGCCATGTGAATTCTTCTCTACTGCCTTGTAAGAAAGCAGTAGGTAGACTGAGAAATACTGGTTGCAAATTATGTCCCTGTTAAGATCATTGCAAATGTTGACTCTTTCACACAACTTTCTTCAAAGACCAGCTGTTGCTGTGCTGTTTTGCAGATAGAATAAATATGAAGCTGCATGGGCTAGGGTTACAGTGCTGCAACATCCAGAATTGCCCAGCCTGCTGAGGGAGCCAGAGTGACCAGAACTGCAGAAGAAACTTGCCATTTATTGGGAAAATCACAGCCTGTGGTGGCCCCGTGATGAGTGGAGGTGTACGTGTGCATCATGCAGGCTGTGGGTCTTTCCATGCCTGCTCACTTCAGAGGAAGGAACGCACTAATGTTCCTTGAGTGAGCAGGTCTGGAGCTACACTGCAAATTCACACTTTCATTTCTGCCCACTACTAGGTTTTCAAAACAGGCTTAAGGGAAAAGAGAACCAGAAGCAGATGATTTTTAAGTTTCTAAGCCAATTTCTTGGCTGTTTTAGAAACTGACTTGTGAACTGTCATGGCTGGAAATTGTATAACCCTTTGATTCAGAGATTTATTCTGAGTATGTTCAGGCCGTATAGCTAATTATGTGTTTAATATAAACTGAACAAAGATTTTGAAATAGTCTCTTTGGAAATTATTTGCCTATTTGCCTTGGTATTGTGCTGCTGTCTGGAAACCTCCAGTGTTCGATCACTTCTGTGACCGCTTTTCAAGTGCGTGAACACACAGGCATGACTTAGAAACTCCTGTTGGGGAAAATGGGGAACATAAAGCCATAAGGAATAATCTATTCCTGTGAAAACAATATAGTAGAATCATAGAATGGCTTGGGTTGGAAGAGACCTTAAAGATCACAAATTCCATCACCCCTGCCAGAGGCAGGAAAACCTTTCACTAGACCATGTTGCTCAAACCCCTGTCCAACCTGGCCTTGAACACTTCCATGGATGGAACATCCACAGTTTCTTGGGGCAACCTGTGCCAGTGCCTTACCACTCTCACAGTGAAGAATTTCTTCCTAATATTTAATCTAAACCTACTCTCAGCTTAAAGCCATTCCCCCTTGTCCTGTCATTACATGGCCTTGTAAGAAGTCCCTTTTCATCTTTCTTGTAGGTTCCCTTCCTGTACTGGAAGGTGCTTTTACAGGTCACCCTGAAGCCTTCGCTGCTCCAGGCTGAACAATCCCAGTTTTCAACCTTTCCTCAAAAGATCCTCCATCCATCTAATCCATCCCTCTGGACTTGGCTCCAGCAGCTAGATGCAGTGCTCCAGGTGGGGTCTCACCAGAGCAGAGCAGAGGAGCAGAATCTCTTCCCTTGCCCTACTGGCCGTGCTGCCTTTGGTGCAGCTCAGGATGCAAGTGGCTTTCTGAGCTGTGAGTGCACATTGTTGGGTCATGCCCAGCCTCTTATGCACCAGCACCCCCCAGTCCTTCCAGCAGGACTGCTCTTGATCTGTTCATTCCCCAGCCAGTGCTGGTACTGGGGATTGCCCTGGCCCAGGTGCAGTACCTTGTGGTCGGTCTTTTTAAACCTCATGATATTCCCTATGGCCCAAGGTTGCCCTGGTCACTCTGGATGCCAGCTAGGGGGATGGGTAGCAGTCACAGAATTTATGTACTTGGCAGAGAAACAAGTTTAATGTTTTCAGTTTGTTTCTACATATGGTTTGTTCTTTCCTTCACATACAATATGATTGTAATACCTGGTGAGGAGGACTCCCAAACTACTTCCAAGCAATATATTGTTATTAGGTACGTCCCTCTTTTGATCCATGCTACTGAACAAGGCCTTGTTGGTGTATGTTATTGCAGGTGAAGGTCTGGAACGGTTTATTGTTGTCTCCCTGGGTTGCACAATGCTCAGTAACTGCAAAGTCCAGACAAACCCAAGCCAGCAGCTTCCTTCTTCTCTTTGTGAAGAGAGAAGAGAGAAAAATGAAGAAAAAAACCCTTATGCATACAACAGCCAACACTGCCTATCACGGGGCTCTTTTTATTTCACTATTTATACTGCTTTTCTCTTTATCTTTTGTCTTACAACTGTCTTATTTTACCTGCCAAATCTCTCTGGTTTTGCTCAACTTAAGCTGGCTGCCCACACTGCCAAGTTATAAAAGTATCATTTCTGTACAGTGCACAATGATATGTACACAATTTGTGAAATACTTTACTGCCTTCTCAACCTCTTGTTCTAAATTCTATGCAGCTTTAGGGAGTATGAAAAGATTAGTCTGTCTCCATGCCAGGGCCATGATGTTTATTTTTCCTCTTTCATGCTGTTTCTATCCTAGTTTGTCTGAAAGACTTGTTCTCCCACCCACCTTCTTTCATGGGTAGTGCCTTTCTTGTTGCAGTGCCTTGTAAGGATGCAGGTCTCATTCCTAACAGCATCTGGCTTCTAAGATAGAAGGCTTTGCGGCTATATACAATCTGCCACTGCTGACTTCAAGTACTGGAGTCAGTCCCTTAGACCTCCCAACTGTTCCTTTCAAGTTACGCTTGTGCTTACATGTTTGTTGCTTTGGAAGTATTTAGTGTTCCGGCCTAAAACCCATACAGCTTTGCTGTTGGATTCAGCTGTAGTGTCATGAACATCAGTTTAGTATTGGCTCAGAAAATGAGCAGACAGTGGCCTGTACAGTGCCATGCAGTTACTTTGGTATGCTAAGGTGGCATCCAGGCTGTGTTTCTCACAAACTGGTTTAAGCTTGAACACAAAGTCTGGACTTGGGTCTACCTTCTGTGTTGACCAATGGTTAAGTGTGTAAAACCAGTTCAGCCATCACCACTTCCTAGCCAGATCCCCACTGGTTTGGCTTCTCCAGTACAGGGACACTTACTGGAAGATTCTACCTGTTATCTTCTCTTGATTTGAGAATTATCTCCTCCTGTGACTTCCCTGTGCCCAGACCTTGCTACAGCACTCCTCCTACCTGAGCATCTGAATATATGGCTACATCTCCAAAAGTAGCCTTCAAAACTGCTTGGGTGGCAGTGGGAAGCAGGGAGCCACTAAGGGGTGACTGCTCATGAAAGGCTGGCTCCAAATCTGGGACTGGGCGCTTGTAAGTCTTGTCATTTTCATGTTTCATCCAGTTCCTTATACAGTTTGTTGCAGATAGACAATGAAGCAAAGTCTTCTACATTGATAATTTTGCATTAATTAGGACATGATTTGTTCATGTTTCTAGTCAAAGAACAATGTTTGCAAGGAACAACACTCTGAGAGATTCTTGCTTTTCTCTAGAGGATTCCCAGCTCTTCCAAGTTCTGGACTGCTGACATGACTGTGAGAGCTGTAAGGCTCCTGCCGAGCAAATATGACCCTTCTGACATAACAGCAATATAAGTTTTCCTGCTTAATCACCCGCTGGAGTGAAAGGGCTGCCCTTGATGACCCCTCATATAAAATTACTGTTTAGGAACAGTCTACATCTGTGGGGAAGTAGGAAGCAGAGACATTACTGCCTTGTTACATCTATTAGCTGGTTTGTTGATTGATTTGGTTTCACCCATCCCCACTTTAAGGAAGTTAGATGTGATGGCTTGAAATTAGATGCAAAAGATGCCAATATAAAATCAGAGAGTATTGTGCTACTCTTCTCATTTCAAATAAAGGGTTTTTTTGCTACATTTAGTTGGTCAATTATAATGTTTGTCCTTAAATTCTGAGATGATGAGGCCAGATCTGGCAATGATTCCTTTCACAAGACTTTGGTTCAGATTCATTTTTAACAGAGAAAGAAAAAGCAAGGAAAGGTACATGGTGCAAGATCTGCAAGGAGTAGTTCAGATCTAAATTTGGAGCAAAGCAAAGAGCAGTTGTTTGATGAAAGAGCTGACAGAGGAGCAGAGCATTTCATTGCTAAACAAGTTGGACAGGACACTGCTTGTGGTAACCTGATTGCATCTTCTGCCCTGAGGATGTAACTTCAAGTTGTATTTTCCAGGAACAGCCCTCCCTCCTCAGGTGATGAGAACATCAGGGTTTTCTGCACATGAACTGGAGCTGAAACAACTGAATTGATCCTATTTGCATCTTTGGCTGCTGGAGTCTGTGACCTAGATTTGCTTTTGTTTTCGGTTTTTGTGTAGACACACCTGCAGCCTCCATGTCTAGACATCAGGGATGGGGAATGGGCTGACTGGTGGGAGCCAAAATAACTCAAGCTTCACATTTCTATTGTCATAATTAGAGTTTAATTAACATCTTTTTAACTTTCTGAGGATTTCAGAGTTCTGCTCTCAGTGAGAGTGAAACTGGATTTCATTTGCTGATCTGCTGTCTCTGCCTTCAGAAGGGTTAAGAGCCCGGACTCTGTGTCAGGGCTTTGAAATCCCAAACTGCGAACTTCACTGTCACATGGGTTGGCATTAGACACATGTAACATTATGAGTTCCTTGCATTTGCAATCTATATGCCTACCAACTAGCTAGATTTTCCCATTAAAAATGCCCTTTGCTCAGCATATTAAACAACAGAAACAGAAGATGTCAGGTGGCAAACATGGCTTTGTCTCTCCTTGCTGCTCCCGCGGATGGTTCCTTGCTTGGTTCTAGCTGCCAGTATTACAATGTGAGCATGCCAATACACTTTCCTTTTTACTCAGTTAGCAAGGGCTGGGCCATGAGTTGTATGCTGTGCTCTGAGGGCACTTGTGACTGGGTTATCCTGCTGTCTTTGGACAAGTCAGGACTAGACTGGTGGCCTGGTTGGCAGGTGTACTGTGTGACGCCTGAGATCCTCGAGCTTTGAGTGAGAGCACTGTTGCTGCAGAGGAGCATGGCCCTGACAGGCTGAAGGATCCTGGGCATCAGCAGCCACTGCAGGTAGAAGTTTGGGCTGGGTGCTTTTTGGAGGAGCTCAACCAACAATAAGGTTGTGTGGAGCAGGAAGGGGATGTGGGCTTGGCTTATTCACCTGGTGGTTGGGTTCCTCTGTGCTAAGCTTTGATCTGCGCATTCTTAGGTCTTGATGCAGAATTGCAGTGCTGTGATACTGTGGCTCTGTCTGATGGCTGGTTCCAAGGGCTCACTACTTGTTGCCTGTTAGAGAACACAAAGGGTGAGACTGTAGCTGCCAGCTTTTGTCTTGGACAATGAGATACTCTAGACACCCTAAAGGCACATACCTGCAGACTTGTAGAAGACAACCTCCTCTCTAACCTAAGAACTGGACTACACTCTTGTCACCCTTCTGTCAGTTCTGATAAGATGGTTCCTTTTTGTTCGAGTCTGGGTTGCAAGGTCCATGGGTATGCAAGTTGGCTCCTGCATCCTGGTTAATAGCGTTTCTGTCTCATAGCAGTGATTCTAAAGACTAATTTTTAGTTTCCATCAAAAAATCCAGAAAAAAATCAGACAGAAAACACAGCACAGCTTTAGCTTTCAGCTTTCTTTACCTGCAACCATAATCAGTTTGTCCTTTAATGTTCTATTTGTTGAGCTTTTGCCAGTGGGGCACATTTTCTGTATGTTACCTATTACCTTAGCTGTTCCCAGGCCTAGCAGCATCTGTCTTACGTCATGGCTGTATGTGTGCTTGGTGCAGTGGCATTGTCACTGTCCTCATCTTTCCTTTTTTATGCATCTGAGTTTGGTTGTGGTTCCTTCAGGCATGCTGGTTTTCTGAGAGCTCATGCTTGGTGATTTCAAAATCCTTTTTACTCTCACTGCTTCTTAGGAAAGAGTTACTACTGTGGTTGCTCCAGTCCCTGTCTGCTCCCTGGACAAGATAAACTGCAAGCCAGCTTACACAGTTGTTTCTTATCTGCATTTACATTTTCAGGTCTTCTAACTACTGTTTCTGTTCCCCATCTCTTGAGTATGTGAAGTGTTGGTTTTGTGTTTCTCTAAATTCCTACTGCCACACGCTCTCTTCAGAAATTTGCTTACTTCTGCTATTGTCTTTAGCCAGAAAACTTGAAAACTTGGAATGTGCTGTCAGGATTTTTGGAAAGTTTCCATTAATGGTTTCCATTATCTTTGCTGACTTAAAATTTCTGTATCTTATAACTATTTGCAATAATCTTCATGATGTCTGCTTTTAGATAATTTAAAAGGTTTCTTGCTAGTAGGATGAGGCTGAAATGCAGTTTTACAATGACTGTTGCTTTATCTGACCTAATGCAGAAATGGAACAGCAGGAACAAGTCTTCATTGTTTTTTTGATAACAGAGAAAAGATTGGACTCCTCTGTAAAATTCTTAGCAGGCAGCAGGCTTAGCAGGTAGAAGCACATCCACACAAGATATCATCCATTTCCAACATGACTGGATGAAAGATATTTGTACACTGAGATGTGTAAACAGTTTCAAAGGTATTAAGCAGATCACAGAATCAGAAAATACACTGTGTTGGAAGGGATCCACAAGGGTCATAGGGTCCAACTGCTGGCCCTGCACAGGGCCATCCCCATGAGTCACACTATGCACTTGAGAGCATGGTCCAAATGCTTCTTGAACTCTGTCAGGCCTGGTGCTGTGACCACTTCCCTAGGGAGCCTGTTCCAGTGCCCAGCCATCCTCTGGGTGATGAACTTTTTCTAATATCCAACATAAGCCTCCCCTGACACAACTTCAGGCAATTCCTTTGAGTCTTGTCACTGGTCACCGTAGAGATCAATGCCTGCCCCTCTTCTTTCCCTCGCAAGGAAGTTGTGAACTGCAATGATGTCTCCCCTCCATCTCCTCTTCTCCAGGCTGAACAGATCAAGTGACTTCAGTCATTCCTTATGTGGCTTCCCCTCAAGGCCCTTCAGCATCTTCACTGTGCTTCCTTGGATGCTCTCTAATAGCTTAGTATCTTTCTCGTATTGCAGTGACCAAAAGTGCTCACAATATTCAAGGTGAGGCCTCACCAGTGCAGAGCAGAACAGGACAATCCCCTCCCTCAAC